>JAECUM010004314.1:0-125175 GCA_016617855.1 Megalonaias nervosa | reverse complement strand
CTTGTGGGTATGATGTGGAGAACGTGTGCCTAAAAAGAAAATCGTCTTTTTCTGCCAAATCTATGTAGTCTGTTGTGTCATCGGTGCTGCCATCGCCAATTTGAGTTTGCAACAAGGAGACAAACAATTGTGGACCATTTTACTGAGCAGTTGCATCGGTTACCTTCTCCCAAATCCTTGCCTAAAATACTCTAACGGCCACCTTCCCAAATGTCACCACCGAAACAACAACAACAATCTTCTTTTAGACACTTCTCTTACCTCCAGCGACCCTCGGACAGCAGAATTCTGGAATTATGAATAACCAACTTTACTTAACGTTACCCAGTGACAGTTCCATGAATGTGTTTCCAAAAACACATTATGCTGTTTCACGGCCAAATTACCTCAGGCCATCCAATTGAAGCATGAAGCCCATTGGAAAGTTGCTTTGGTGGCAATCATTCACCCTATATAAACTCTAAATGTCCTTCAAAACCAAAACACTTTTGAGGTCGAAGTTCTGGAAGGAGCAGTGCAACAAGCCATGATTACCAGTAAACAACAGGAAAAATTCTCTGGGAATCGAGCAGTGCCCCAGACTACTCCTACACTGTACATCTATGAGTTTAAAATGTCTGCAGGATATTATTTCAGCGGTCAACATCTAGTGGACACGATTGCTGACAGATTCAATGCAGTCTTTGAGAAAGTCCTGACCAAAGAACTGAAGAAATCTATCACCCTCGAGTACCATAAAGTGGCTCGTCGCCTACTGATGAAATTTTCGGATGAGATATCGGTGGGCATTGGATTTTGTCGTGAATTGTTCAACATTTTGGACGGGGACCTCAAGACGATCAGGGGTGCCAAGAACATGAACCAATTGCCAACCATTACCACCAACTCGGATTTTGCGAAGCTTTTTCGATTCGCGGTAGAACTGAACCAATGATTAAATTTGCTCTTTGTGTACTCCGATGTGGTGGAGTACAACGTGGTAAGACACACCCAGTATCGTTATTGCGAGTCATTCCTATCAAAGCGGATTCTGCCACGACCAATGACGAGGAAGGTGGAAACACCTATCACGTTCGTCGCGAATTTATACATCCTCATTATTTGCCCGTCAGTAAGTCGTATTTCGACACTGTCAACATTGGTATGAAAGGAGATCTGGAACAAAATATTTCATTCACCGAAGAGAAAGTCACGGTGAAACTCCATTTTTGAAAACGATTCTATAACAGTTGTCAGTCATGTATCCTGTATACCGAAGAGTCGCTCGACAGCGAGGACATGGTTTAGGAGATATGCTGCAATCAGCCTTTCCTTCGCTGGCCCCCGTTTTGAAACCGATGGTGATGCTTTGAAAGATGCAGCTTTGACGCAAGGCAAAGAATTTCTCCAAAATGTCATCATCGACAAACAAAACCCCAAAGAAGCTTTCTTGAGAGCAGGCAAAATTGTCTTGCTTCAAACGGGCAAAGGAATTTTGGGTCGACGAGAAACTCCTATAAATGCCCCAGACGCTCCTGAGTCAGCCATTCCTGCTTGCCTGACGCCACAGTGAGGACAAGGCAAAAAGAGACGACGACGAAGACACGTCTCCAGAGGCCTTCACACCCCCGGAACTAGAACGACCAAGAAAAGAAGAACCGTCCGAGGCTAAGACATTTTTGATTATTAAATCACAGAGAGAGAGAAAAAAAAAAAAATGATGCGGAGAGAGTCTTGCGCATGTTCCAAGTCGGAACTGGATCTGTTTGCCATGCCTTACACCATGATGACGATGAAAGAATCCCAATGGGTAGAACTTAAACCCGTCTCCTCTTTGACGGATTCAGCTCCAATCAAGTTTGAAATCAAATTACAGCCCGAAGTCTACATCAATCTGAATAGCAGTTACTTGTACTTGAAAGTCAAAGTGTTAGAACTGACAGACAATAAATCCAGAGGATGATGATAAAGTAGCCCCCGTCAACAATTTCATGCATTCCTTGTTCAGTGAAGTGGATTTGTACTTGAATAACAAACTGGTTAGCAGCAACATGGATACTTACCATTACTGAGCGTACCTGGAAAATCTCTTGACGTACGGAAAAGAAGCCAAGAACACTCATCTGGATGCCTGTGTGGTATGGAAACCTGACGTAACGACCATGTTCGAAGATATAGATGGTCAAAATGCGGGGTTTAAAGACTATCGAAGGAAAATCACACCAGCCAACAGCAGTTTAGAACTGATGGATCGCTTGCATTTGAACATGTGGTTGCAAGAAGAGTATTTGCTGAACGGATTGGATGTCCGCCTAAGATTGAATCGCAGCAGTACCACCTTCCATTTGATAACTGATAATACTGCAAATTCAAAACCATCATCCAAGAAGCCAGACTCTAAGTGCGACGCGTGTAAGTATTACCTAAAGTGGGAAATGACGTCAGCAACACTTAGAGCAGAACGACAGCCAAGTTTCCGATATGAATCAGCGATCCATGATCGAAGATCATCTGTTTCAAGGACAGTTACCCAAACCATTAATCGTTGGTATCGTCAGCAATGCAGCCTTCAACGGAGTCTCCGAAAAAATCCTTTCTTCTTTCAACACTTTGGTGTGTCTAATATTGAAGTCAGTCGCGATGGCAAGACCTTGTGTTCAAGACCCTTTGAACCTATCTTTGCCCAGAAAAATTACTTGAGATCGTACTTGTCCCTGTACGAATCCACCGGACAGTTAGGGACCAACACCAGTCACAGCATTTCGTACAAGGATTATGCTGGAAGTTACGCTTTGTGGGCTTTTGATTTCATTCCAGACTAAGGCAGCTACGAGGGTCATTTCCACCCTATAAAATCCGACCAGATTCGTGTGGAACTTCAGTTTGCAGAAGCACTTGAGGATACGGTGAACGTCATCCTATATGCCGAATTCGATAATACGATAGACATCAACAGTTTGAGAGAAGTCATTCTAGACTATTAGAAACTATGGAAGACTCTTATCCCTCTTTGAATGGTACAGAATCTTTGGAAATGGAGTGGGAGGAGATGGTGGAGGCAGAACGATCCACCAGAAAATAGAAAGTCGAAGAGGACATTTTGCCCAGATAGCCAGAACAAGAAGAACATTTAGTCTCCTGTTTTGCTAAACATCTGGCGGAAAAAAGTACAGCGTTGACCAAAAAAGATTGCTATGGATGTCAAAACGATCATCCCAGTCAAATTTAAGACGAGAAATGTCTGACGACGAATCACGAAGAAAGATTGGACGGGTATCTGGAGGACGCTTGGGGTCTCATCTCGGAAGAAGCAGTGCTACATCAGTGGTATAAAGACTTGCGTGATTAATGATGCCCTCTATTGTCTGCTCTAGAGATCCATCGCATCGAATTTCTCTTGGCCCAGAGTACGAAGACGAAGCGAAGAGACCATTATTTGACAATGATTTTGAAGCAAAAAGTCAGAATTGAATTGATGACTTATCATTACCTGTGAAAAAAAGAAGCAAAAAATGGATACCTGGGAACTTTATAACCTTTTCAAAAGCAGTTCGTACAAAGCTTCTTGGAATCCTGTCGTGTGCGCTAAAGATGAACTACCTCTTCGTAAACCTAAAGACCATCAAGCTTATGTCATCAACACGGACGACAGTCATCTCCCTGGAACCCACTGGGTAGCCGTCTACTTTCGCCACGATGCCTGTGTGGAGTATTTTGATTCGTATGGATTAACACCTTTGGAAGACGACATCATCGACTTTATGAGAAGAAATGTCCAGACGACTCGCTTCAATAATGTGAAATTACAAGGCACAGATTCTATGGTGTGTGGACAATATTGTGTGTATTTTCTTCATCAACGTAGTCTTTGATATCCCTTAGAACATTTAGTGACTTATTTTCATCGTGACTGTTCTAGAAACGATGTAAAAGTAAATAGATGGTTTTGTGACCGTTATGGATATCTCTTGTCTTTAGCTAGGAAACGTAGTGTACATCAATGGTCCAATGACCTCCATCCGTGGAAGTCTAACTTGACTTCACAACGTTGTCAACCTTGTGAGAAATAGTTTGTTTGAAATATTGTTATATGATGTGTTGGTTGTTTGTTAGTTAAATGATAAATGTTTTGTTTTGAAAAACGTGTTGGTGGTTTGGTTTTTAAAACAAACGCTGTGAATATATGTTCCTTGACTTTTTTCTATCCCTCACCTTGAAATAAGCTATACAGCGTTTCTACTCCCAAAAAACGTAGGAATGTTTTCTGTCGCCTCCGCGCTCGAGCCATATAAAGTGGGGCGGTCTCCAGTCTCACCATCCATGGTTGACTCATCCACCTATGAAGCTGTGTTCAAGACTAGCTAAGCTGAACGAAGCGTATATGAACTTACATCGTGTCAGGCAAAACCTGATACCCAAACCTGATGAGATAGAGATTGTCAGGATGTTAAAAGTAGCCCAAGACCTGACAGAAGAGATGTTTAAAGACGAAATAAAGAAAGGAACAAGAAGAATGGACGGAGAAGTACAGACTTCAAAAACAGCAGAGAGTACAGCAACATCAGCAGCAGCAGCAACAACAGTATGAGCCAGATAGAGGCTTTGTGGACACGAAAGAGTTCTCCTTCTCCTTCCGAAGAAGCAGACCCTATCCTGTGGGAAAGCCTACAGTCAGACAGGGACGTTATCTTAGACAATAAAAGATTGCCATAACCCCGTCAACAAAACAGCCCTTTTCAGGGTTACCTCCAACAATCTAAAAAAGAGATACTAGTGAAATTGACAAAATATTTGTATGTCTTTGTGTGTTGGAAGGTTAAAAAAATAGAAGAGTTTCTATAAACACTTCGTTTCTCTGGTTTTGCAAGATAGTGTACGTGTGATTGTAAGTAAAAATAGAAGAGGGTCTATAAACACTTTGTTTCCTTGAGTTGTAAGATAGTGTGTGTTTGTCTGTAGGTGAAAAAGTGAACGTAAGTGTTTCTTTTAGGTCCGCGCGTTCCCTGTGATTGATGGTCGAGTGGTTGTTGTTAGTTTTGGTGTAAGGGGGTGTTTTCATTCACGTCCGTACTTGAGACAAATAAATCTATGCGTTCGTCAGTCTGGCTACCCCATCGTGAACGAGACAAAATAGAAGATGAGCAGAGTAAGTAATCGTCTTGAACTCCAAATGCACCTAGAGTATGCCAGGCGCATTCTAGACGAGCTGGCTATGGAGGCCATAGCAGAAAGTGCCAGAATAGAAGAAGAAGAAGAAGAAGAAGAAGAAGAAGAGGAGGAGGAGGAAGAAAAGAAGAAGGAAGAGGAGAAGGAAAGGATCCTGCTTCACCTCATACTTCGGCCTTTGTTTGAGGTCAAGCCTGAGGTGAGGACGCCACCGCCACGTGAACCACAGCCACAACCTCTACCACTAGTACCAAGAGCCGCTGTTCCCCAGAGAGAGAGAGAGAGAGAGAGAGAGAGAGAGAGAGAGAGAGAGAGAGAGAGAGAGAGAGAGAGAGAGAGAGAGAGAGAGATGGGAGGAGGAGTTGGAAGGACAGCAAGAGCCACGACAAGCACAGCATCTACGGGTGTGGAATAGAAGAAGAAGGCAGATGGAACAAGTCTTCAGAATCCCAGAAACTGATGATTGGGGTACTGAAGCCAATCAAGCTGCCTCTGCTCTCCCAACCACAACTGTGAATCGGGACAATGACTGGAGTAGGATATGTGTCTGTGGTGCCCGGCCTTGGAGATGTAACCATTAACCAAGTGTATCTGGAGTTGGAAAAAAAAAAAACAGCCCATCTCAGGGCTAACCAGATCTCTAGAAAAGAGAGACTGATCAAGTTGCAGAAAAATGTAATTATTGTGTGTGTGTCTGTATTTGTGTTTGTGCTTGTGTGCGTGCGCGTACGTTAGTGTGTGTGTGTGTGTGTGTGTGTGTGTGTGTGTGTGTGTGTGTCCCTTAACAAACCCCTTGTCCCTTAACTAAATAATATTTGTGAATGTGAAGTAGTATGATTATAAAGACTGACTCCTTCCCTGATGTGATTGTAGGTAATGGTGTGTTTTGTAGATAAAAACTATCCTTCTCTACTTTGTATTCATTGAAAGTATAGCGGTTTTGTTAGTATTAATGTGTTGTTTTGTATAAAAATGTATTTAGGTTAGCACTCTCATCACTGTGGATTGTTTGGTAGGTGATATGGGTAGTTGGTGAGAGGGGTGTTTTCCTTCACGTCCGTACTTCAGAGATATAAAACAGCGTTCGTCATGAGCGCCATTCAACACTGAATAAAAAATGGCCAGCAACTATTTTGAGAAGATGATACAATTGCAAGAGGCGGTGGATACTATAGGCGTGGTGGAGGAAATGTTGGTGAGAATGCAGTATGGGGCTTATAGTCCTCACAGGTTGTGCATGGAGATGCATAATTTGAAGAGAGGGAAAGCAATATTAAAGGAATTAAATAAACAGGAAAAGGAGGAGAAGGAGTAGAAAGAGGAAAAAGAAGAGATGAGAAGATGGAACGAGAAGATGGAAAAAGAAGAGGAGAATGAGAAGAGGAAGAAAGAGCAGACAAAGGAGAAGAAGGAATAGGAGGAGAATGAAAAGGAGAAGAAAAAGAAGAAGATGATGGAGAAAATAATGCGCTGGTGGAGAAAAAGCAGGGAGGAGAGAAGTAAAAGAAGAAAGTTAAACGGCCCTTTTCAGGGCCACTCATATGTCTCGAAAAGATATCTATTCTCTCTTGCCTAAAAATATTTTAGTCGATGTTTTGATTTGATATATTGATGTTCATCAATCTATGTGTTTTTTATATGAACGGTACGGGTTCCTGCACCTCCAGGCGTTATAGCTTTTTCCCGCTGCTACTGTTTCACCCGATTGAGGTCAGCCGCTTGCAACATTGTTGCCAATGTGCAGTACCTTAACGTCACCCCTGTTCCATTTCCCTTGTGCTAAACAGTCCCAATATTTGTTGTCGCTATACAGTCCCAATAGTCCCAATGTTAAATTCCCCTTGTCGCCACAGTACAACCCCCCCCAAATTTAACACAGACGTCTACGTGTCGCTTTAGTATCCCACATTACTACTACTAATCCGAAAACTGACAGC
Organism: Megalonaias nervosa; assembly: GCA_016617855.1. Lineage (NCBI taxonomy): Eukaryota > Metazoa > Mollusca > Bivalvia > Unionida > Unionidae > Megalonaias > Megalonaias nervosa. The sequence continues at coordinate 118,093 of JAECUM010004314.1, read as the reverse complement.
TATGGTGTGGTTCATCCAGTGTGCTACTTTTCAAGGACGTTGGATAAAGACCAGTGATATTATTCCATGACAGAGAAGGAATATTTGGTTTTGATAAAAAGTAACACACTGGACACTCCACACCATCACTGTCTTCCTGTGACAGTACTCCACCAACCCCTACGTCACTTGCATCTAAATACATATTGAATGATTTAGTGAAATCTGGAGCTAAATGAACTGTGCACTTTTCAGTAGAGTCTTTAACTTATCAAAAGACACCTGACATTTATCTGATCAGTGAAACTTGGTCTTCTCACTTAGGAAATTCATCAGGGGTTAAGCAATCATGGAAACATTAGAGGAAAATTTCCGATAACAACCAGCCATACCTAAACTTTGCACCATTTGCTTCTTACTGATGGGCACAGGAAACTCGTAACTAGCCTTAACCTTAACTTCTAAAAGTTTTTATTTGACCATATCCTACAACATGTCCTATTATATAGCACAGGCATGGCAAAAGTAACTTTTACTCAAGCTGATTGTTAGATTTGCTTCGCTGAGCCTTTCGAAAAATTTTCGACTGGTTTCCACGTGGTCCTTCAAGGTGTTGTTGTAGACGTTCTCAATATAAACGTCACAATTTCCTACTCCGTATATTATCATATTCATCAAACGTTGGGATGAACTTGTGGAACTATTCATCCCAAATAGCATGACTTTACATTGCTAAAGTCCATCTAGAGTCACGAATTCTGAAATTTTCAGATTCCCTTGCAGATGTCAAACTTAGTGGCGTTCTTGGCATTTCTAAACCTGTCAATACAGTCATGGATTCTAGGAACTGGAAATGAATCTGTCTTAGTGACGTTGTTTAATCGTGTGTAGTCAGTACACATACGGAAAGTCTAATTTGGTTTCGGCACTTGAATACAATGTGGACTCCAGCCACTTTTACTTGGTTTGATATAGTCATTCTCCAGTAAATACTGGACGGACTCTTCAAATAGTCTTGTTTGAGAAGATTCATCCTGTAAGGATGTTGCTTTACAGGCGTTGAATTCACTATTTCAGCGTCGTGGAAGATCTTATTTATTCGTGTTGGAATATCTGGAAATAAGTGTTCATATGCTTATAGTAACTGTTTCAGTTCGCTCATCTCTTGTGGCAGCAGATGCGACAGTTTCTGGTCCAGATTGTCCAGAATTTCAGAACTGCAAAGCTTACTCACTTCGAAGTCTCCACTATCCGATTTTTCGTCTTCATTAAAATGTTCGAGTGTAGGGCAGGTACTACTAAAGTAATTTAATAATTTGTATGGATAATTCTGTCAACATACTCCTAAAATATTACTATAACAAAATTAATCCTATATTGCCACCAAGGAGCATAGGTACTGTATTTTAAGTCACTGACTTTCTTCCTAAATTTATAGGCACCACACTATATACTCTGTAAAAAATCCTAGAATATCTTAAACTATACTATCAATTTGACACTAATCCAGAAAAATGCCCAAAGGTATTCTAAATGAAGGTTCTAATGTGTTTTGTGTTATCGTGTTAGCACTACTGAAGTATCACAGTTCTAAATCCAAATGTTTTTGCTTCAATGTGATCCCGTGAACGTAGATATCACTGATGACGTTGAAAGTTTCACATAATCCAATAGAATTATTTAAATATTCAAGGCCTTAAATAAATTCACATTATCCAATAGGTACTGACTGTTTAAATTAAAAATATAATTTTCCACATTGCTAAATCCAACGAACAAATATTATAAATAAACAATTATTTCTTCTCAAGACTCTTACAGAACTGGCAAAAACTGAAGAATACAATACGTGATGCGTGTATTCTCATTATATAGTCTCTATATGCGCATCAAATCAACAAAATCTGATTCACTTAAATATTCTCAAACAATTGAATCGTATTATTTAAAATTAACCCAAACAGTCATGTTCTGACTTTCTGAAACTATTGCACCAACAATTAGGGTGTGCATGAGAGCTCTACAGGGCAAATGCACTCCTACTTTCACGTGAAGTTTATGTGACCTCCATTCAAATTAATACATGGCTTATTAGACCTAAATAGTTGTTGACTTGACCTTAGCGATTGGTCTTGGTTTATGAGTGATATTCCCACATGCACTTTACTATAGTGCTAGCCAGCCACTGAATTAAAGAATTGAAATACAAATATCATAAACCCAAATGATTTAAATAAAACTATATTATAAATTAAATAAATTATACTGATATTGCAGATATCCGCAACAATATAGTAAATTACATGGATTTATTTTGGCATTCTAAATTTCAATATAACCAGGGCCTAGGGGTTTCAAGCAATCTAAGTGGCCCAGGCCTCTCCTAACCTCTGAAGGTACCTGTAGTCCAAGTTAAGCAGTTTAGGTCTAATGTTAGTCTAACTGACAGGCAGTCTCCAAACAAGCCCGTTTTCATGCATTTTACTTTACAAATCGAGTTTCAAGCATTCTCTGTTGAACGGTTTGTCCTTTCATGGATTTTAACGTATCATTGACAAAACCTGAAGCCTAAAGTGGTATCGATTTGTAACATATAGCTCGTCGATTTGTAACATATAACTCTTCTTGGCAATGTCCTGTTTCAAGTTGGGTAATCTGATTAAGGTTGCACAATTGGGGGTGGGGTGTCAAAATGCGCACTCTTTTCGTCCCTTTTCGTCCTTTTGTGCCTCTTATCGGTCTTTAAGCACGTCCTGCACAACCGGAAGTTTTCACCCTGAAGAAACTCGTGGGGGACATTGCAAGTACCGGTATTATAGTCGGCTGACAGACAACAAGATTTAATTACATTATATATTCTCAGAAGATGTACCGAACCTTTTCTGTCAGTGCACAAAGACCTCTGCGGGTTTGTCTTTTTTTTTTTTTTGTAATTCATGTGTTAGAAAATTTTCCACTGGCTTTTATTTCCGTGCGTTACCTGTTTTCGCAATGCTAGTGGATTCAGATCCATGTTCGATTCAAACTAAATTTCAGACTGGTTAAAACCAAATGCCAGCCGAATTCGGACCACGTGCAATATTATTTAATGAAGAAAAAAGTGGAGCATACATGCCATTTTGTGTAGTTATTCCCGTTCATATAGATTAAAAAGCTGATTTTTTTGCTTATAATTTTACGTAATATTCTTCTTACGTCATTCATCAGGACGAACTTGTTCCATTATGTAAATTCAAACAAGTTCGTATATTTCTGGCCAAAATTAGAACAAAATAGATACGTGTATTATGTCACTGCTTTTTGTTGCTGTTAATTCACAATAACAAGATTGCTTAAAGTAAAAAACATCCCCCCCCAACACCTTGTTTTGCATGGTTGCCATGCTATGTTTGCTTACATTTGTGAATGAATAGACAGTTTAATTATATTGCATAATATATTTCTAATAGTTTTGTATGTTTTAGATTTTGATATTGATACTGGGGTCAAGCTAGACTTGAATTTGAGGGAGAAATTACCCTCTCCTTTTGTACAGAACAGGGAGAAGCGAGAGCTGAACAGTGAGAAGTTGAAGCAAAGTGATATATATATATATATATATATATATATATATATATATATATATATATATATATACCCTCTCCTTTTGGACAGAACAGGGAGAAGTGAGAGCTGAACAGTGAGAAGTTCAAGCAAAGTGATATATATATATATATATATATATATATATATATATATATATATATATATATATATAGAGGGGTCACACTACCAGGCGAAGTGGGCAAAAAAGTCGCCTGAGAAATGTAATCTTCGCCTTCTGTTAGGAAAGCAAAAACGACTTCGCCCTCATGATTTTTCAGACGTAAAATGGCTGTAGGTTATGACTTTTGAGATGCCCCCCTCGCTGTAACTGTAAGTCCTGGTACTGTGGTAACCCAAGGGGAAATGTATTTACGTGGTGTTGATACCAATCAGCTTACGGTGACAAAAGAAATTCTTGCACATTTACATGCAAGTTTTAATAGCTAACTGACCATTAACCCTTTCCGGAGCAAGGTATCACTGCTCGATTTCATGAAGTTGGGCCTACTGTACTATGAATCATAGTATGATGAAAATATACCAAATTCTGTTTTGAAATTTAAACATCAATATGCAGATAGTAATTTGCTTTTAACAACTATGATTGGTGAAGACCGTTTTCTAATTTATTTCTTTTTTTATAAATGGAGATTTCAGCGGCCGTATCTGCATATTTTTTCTGCATAAAATCAGTTTGAACTTGTAAATGAACTTGTAATGGCAGACATCGCTGTGCATATGATATACCACTTCATTAAACGTCTGTATTTGTAAATAATTGGGCAAATAGGTTCAGGAAAATATATAATATAATGAAAACAAAGTTTAAATATTATGTGATAGGAGATTTAGCCTAAATATTTAATAATGTAGGTCAGAAACATGTGACAATCTCTGTTGTGGAATTCGTAATAATGCTGCAAGGTCAAGGTTGTTTTCTGACATACCGTAATTAATTTTCGTGAAAATACGAAAAATATATATAATAGTGAAGCAAATACTTGTTAACCAATGCATATCATTATTGCCAGTAGGTAGACAAATAAGATAACCATAAATATACAGTCCTATTAATGAATTTTTGTAACGAAGCAAGAAAGTGAGTAGTTATATTAAGAAAAACCCTCTTTCTAAAAATAGATGCACTTGCATGGTGCAATACATGTTCTTGAATGTTTTGGCTGGGGGAAAAAAGGGTCCAGTTTAGTTATATATCGACTTTAGTGCTTCATTGTGTTGTTTATGAATAGTTACAGTAAATGTTTTATCGGGAACAATGAAATCAGGATGAAGAGTATGGTTTGAAGTCACTTGTGCATTTATTCCTATGTACACGTATTAGGGGTTGTTTCAAAGGATGCTAGAAATTATTTTTTTTATTGCAATTTTAAACAAAACTTGTAGAAAATAAAATAATTAAGTGGTAGTTTATTAAGCATTTTTACAAACTTGCAATTACAAGACTCTAATCTTGTTACTGCTGTCAGTTAAAATTAATTACAGTGTATAGCTTCTGCTGTGTTTTTTAAGTCATATGGCCAAATACTGTATTTACCTCAATCCAAACACACATATACAAGTATGAATAGAATGGGTATGAATATAATAATTTTTATACACGTACAAAATGTGTTGATAATAAACATACAACACATATTTTTCAACTTAAAATAAGGCATTGCTTAAAACTGTTAAAAGCATACTGAGAAATAGAGCACATAATTAAAATAAGATAATGCAGCTATTGCTTTGTCTCACTTCTCCCTGTTTAGCTTCCACTTCTCCCTGTTTAGCTCCCACTTCTCCCTGTTCTGTCCAAAAGGAGAAGTCACTTCTCCCTAAAATTTAAGTCTAGCTTGACCCCTGTATATATATATATATATATATATATATATATATATATATATATATATCTGTGTGTGTGTGTTTCCATTCTCCTATTTGAATTATGATCTCTATTTCTCAGTATGCATATCTGCATTTAACATTGATTTTAAGCAATATTTTATTTTCAAGCAAAAAATTTTCTGAGTTGTATATACATTATAAACACATATGCAATATATTTTGGACATATGACTTTAAAAGAGCACTGTACATTGTACTGAATTGTAACTGATAGGAATAACAAAATTACAGTATTTGTAATTGCAAGTTATTAAAAATGCTTAAGTGACTACCCTTAAACAAGATTTTTTTTTTACTTTATGAAAGTTCACTGTATAATGGCATTGAAAAAAATTTGTAAACTTGTTTGAAACAATCTCTGTAAGATGTATATGAGAGCAAATGCTTATGTATTTTCATACTGTATTATTTATCCCAGTGTTTCCCAATTTCTTTGCTGCCAATAAAACTTGATCTGTTTAATAGATAACACTCTGAATAATTACAGTTAGTATATGAATGAACTAAAACCTTCTTTCCAACCAGATTGAAACAACTAACATGTGAGTGCATCTATTTTTAGGAAGAGGGGTTTTCTTAACGTAATTCTTCTGTTGTTACAACAATCCATTGGTAGAATTGCAAATTTATGCTTCACAGCTTTTTTCTGTAGTATCACAGAAACGAGTGAAAACAACTTTGACCTTGCAGCAAATTCTCAAATTCCACAACACAGCATTGTCCCATACATTTGGCACCTATATAATTCCATTTTTATGCTAAATCTACCATAAAATAATATTTAGACTTTGTTTTTTTATGAATTTAATATTTTTCTTAATATATTTGCCCAGATGTTTATGAAAACAAACAATATAATAGAGCGGTAGTTCCCAGACACAGTGATGTCCACCATTATTTCCCCCTGGCAGGTTTCCTAATGGTTTCAAACTGATTTTATGAAGAAAATAATGTCCACATGGCAGTTAAATCTACATATCACTGATTCTATTAATAAAACACAAATTGCTGTTTACATACTGTTAAGTTTTGAAATACAAATTTATATGTTTTTATCATCAAATGATAACTTGTGGAAATCGGCCAGTGATATTTGCTTTAACCAGAGCCATATATAATATATCTCTATTATAACTTATTTGGGTAAGGGTGAATGGTCAATCAGCTATCAAAACACATGCCTGTGAATGTGCAAGAATAAGTGTCAGTGCAGTTGATATCAACACCAGCTATTTGATGGCTGCTTTTCACCTTGAGCTACAACACAACACCAGAAATAATTGAGGTGAGGAGCATCTAAAAGCTATGGTCACTCAGTGTACATCTAAAAAACTCACAGGGTAAAGTTGTTTTCGCTTTCCTAACAGAATAAAGTGACGTTTTCATTTTTTAGACTACTTAGTCGCCCACTTTGCCTGGTAGTGTGACCCCTATGATATGGTTGACTCCTTTTATACCCCATGATTTTATTATTTGTACTGCAAAGTGTCCTCTTTTGCCCGTATTTGTCCCAAATTTTGGAAAAGAATACATGTGACATTAATTTTTGTTAAAATCCATTTTTTTAAACTAAAAAACATTTAATATGTCATCGCAATTTTCTGTTTAGAATGGGCACCCGGTTCCATTCTGAGAGTAAATGCATCTCACGTTTATAGGGATATAGAGTTCTGAGATATGATTGTTTCATTTGAAATTGAGGCTGCCATGCCAGCCTTTAACCACCACATTGGACAATTATGCCATCATGTTTAGATATGTGAATCTCTCTAGTAAAGGAGAAAACTTCACATTTTGCAAATTGTGTAATTGTAATTTTGCTAATGGGCATGGAGGCGCCTATGACATAAAACAGCATGAAAAGTTAATAAATATCATCTTGCTGCTTCATGATCAGCATCACAGCCTGAACTTATGTTTATAAATACCAGGGAGAACATTGATGTAATTCTATCAGAAGTTTGTTGTACTAAATTTCTTTTTGAAATGAACCTTCCTCTTTTAGCTGTTTGTGATGCTGGTGATTTATTTGGCATGCTTTTTCCAGACAGTAAAATTGTAAGGATTACTCATGTACTAGAACAAAAACAGGTCAATAAAAAAATTTGCACTGAATTCAGATCATCAACGAAAGATGGTACATTGGAATCGATAATGACTGGAAAAAAAACAAGGTGTGGAAAATGCTCTTATATATAGCATTTGTCAGAGTGTGAGTGTGTTGTACTCTTGCATGGAACAGGGCGCCCTTTCAGAAGGTACAAGAGTGCAACGAATGTATCTATGACATTAAATAATTAAGTTACTGTCCTACTTTACTGATGGTTGTAGATGTTGTAAATAGCTGCATATACATTAAAGTTTTAAAAATCAGTGTTTGTTCCTTAAAATCAGTATTTTTGTCATAAGCAGTTAGTATTTTTGTACTCTGGTGTTGCCAGCTATGCAGGTGACTGTGCTATGGGGCAATAAACAATGGAGAAGAAAGAATTATGCCAACAACAAACCAATATCAACAAATTAGCATGTTGCCACATGCATTGCAGTGAATTTCAGCTTGTTGCTGTGGGTGATTTTGGTTTGTTAAGGTGGGCTGAAGTGAACTGCAGTTATTTATTTTGGTAAGTTTTACAAAGTAAAACTTTTACAGCTTACCAATTGGACCAAGTAAAGATAATGTGGAGGACATCCATAGTAATTTTTATAAAGTAAAAATTGTACAGCATATCAGTGGGACCAAGTGTGTGTGCGTGTGTGTGATTTGGATTTTTAACTTAACTTTAACAATTTTTCAGTCATATCACTATGATGTCTGCAGTGTTGCAGTTTATAGTGATGTCAAGCACTGGGGCATCATGCTGCAGACATGTAGCATCATGTCCCACCCAGTCACATTAACCTGACACCAGGCCGATCAGTCCTAACACTAACCTCTTAATGCAGAGCGCCAAGAGAGGCAGCTGTTAGTACCATTTTGATAAGTCTTTTGTATGATTCAACAGGAGTTTGAACCAAGTGGGACCAAGCCAAGATACTGTAGAGGACATCCTTGTAAGAAACATGCTCCAAAATTGTAATGTCCTGACACCTGGGGCCTATCTAATTTTAGATCAGGTCCCTCCTGTTTTCTAAGTGAGGTGCCCATTGGGTTTATCGAATAATCTTACTTGCCTGAGAAAACTTTGATCACGATGATAATGCAGAAATTTATTTTTAAGATGTTGAAAGACTGGTAAATTATTAATATTTATCCCCATTTATGCCCCTTGCCCTATGAAGATAGCCTGCTGATCATATTTTTATTGACAGCTGTAAACTTTGTGTGCAAAGCAAAGTATGTGATTTATGAATGGAGAACAGATTGCCAGGGATTTTATAACTAGCGCTCAGATGGTTTTAACATACATGAGATTCTAAAGTACTGTTTGGGATATTTACCAGAAACCAGCCAGAACCAGGCTAATGGGTACCAGAACTGTTCCAGATATTGTTGCAACCGGTGCACTGACTCATGGCTGCATTATGAGATTAAGGCTAGTGTGTATACACGACAGGATCTTAATTGATTACTTTGTTGTTGTAATTGGGAGAGTTTAGGCCAAACGTGGGATTATTTTTGAGGTAATATGAGTAATAGAGGGGTTTTCCATGCTCAAATATATAAAAAAAATTCTAAGCCGAAACTGTCCATAGTTTTTCAGGCATGTCCAGCCTTTCCATGGACATTGTCCATGGTTTCCATGGTAAATTCTGCAAAATATTTCATTATTCTACTGTTTTCCATGTTTTTCCATGGTAATCCATCCTTTTCCAGAGTTTACTATGGAAAAAGTACAGCTTCCGCTGTCATTGAGAGCAGTGTTAAGTGTCAATTTGACGATTATGGAAACATATACTCCATAACTGCTGAAACTGGACAGGTGTACGAGTTCTGTGACAAGAGATACACTGTCACTGCTTAATCTTATATTTCTATTAAAAACGTCAGTCAGTGTGGTCTAAAGCGCTATTACGGATCACTGTCGTCTCACCTCTGTCTGCTTGGGTTCAAGTCGTGGGTTCGGCCAATGTGGGTACATGAGAAAGCTTGCCAGTAACTTCTCATGGGTCAGTGGTTCTTTCCAGAGTTTTCCCTGGTTCTTCCTCCACCATTTATACTGGCTGCCATATATAGCTTATCTTGTGCTGAAAAAGGGCATTAAACCCTACAACAATGACGACAACATCAACAACTCTTTCATAATATCACAATCACAACTTTATTTCAGACTTAAATGTTCTCTATACATTAGCAAATGCCTCCCCCCACCTTTGGATTGAATGATTGCAAATTTGAACCATTATACCTATATCTACCCCACCATTATATCCATATCCAATCCTAAATTCTTAATATTTCTTCATATTGCTCTAGACTGTATAAGTAACAAGAGCAAATAATCACACTTGATCAAGACAGTTTTAAAAAGTACTAAGCTACATTCTATATCTATTCTATAGAAATATCATAGTGCTGTTTCACTCAACATTCCAGGTGCCTAACAAGATCATCATCATCAGTAACAATATTAAATTGCTTTTTTACCAGTATTATGACTCTCTGGTCTTAAAATAAGTAATAAAGAGTGAGAACCAACCAGTACTGTAAAATTCAACAAGTAAATTTATTTCCCAAGAATACAAAGTGAAAAATGTAAAAAGAACTTACAGTATTGCAAAATAAATCCAAAATAATCTTAGAATTTTGAACACAAGTCCTAATGATTTATTTTCTTAGTGGTATTCTAAAATAAATCCAGTGCTTGAAGTGTTGATGTGCCTGTGGTTGCCAGTGTCATAGTGATGTGTCAAGTCCTTTGTTGAATCACAATAATACAGTCCAAGAATATATCCTTGTTTGAAATATCACTCTAAATCCAAGTCTCTATTTCCAAGAATGTTATTTTTGGGCACTTTTTGTTTCCTGAGTTGAATAAAATTTGAATTAAATGATTTGAATAAATAAATTCCAGCCCAAATGAAACACTGGACAAAACAACAATACAACCGATTCTGTTCAGATCTTATAGCACAAATAATTTTTCCAATAAACAAGATTTTATACTCGTATCTGTCCAAGGTCACAACATAAATATTAAAATGTTGCATATGTCGACAGTGTCTCATTTAGAGAATGAAAGTTTGTTTTGTAAAGACATCTACCAGCTGCATATGACAACATAAAATATAATGTATAAAATACAAATTATATTCAATCACAAAAGTGGCCTTGACAAATCACTACCAATTACCATGTGTCAATTGACTGCTTTAGTAAGTGCCATACTTTCTCAATTTCAGAGGATTTTTATTGAGACAAAGCAACAGTTGCGTCACAGGTCCAGTGTAAAAGTTAACACAGCAATTCTGTTTGTTCCCCAGCAGGAAGCATGGATCATTGAACGCTTTGGAAAGTTTCACCAGATATTAGAACCAGTATGTTAAAAGTCAGCTGTCTGGATTTGGTGTGAGATCCAGCACTCCCTCACTACAGAGTCCCTCATTGTAACACAGTTCCATTTATAAGGCAAAGTCATGGATCCCATTTTATTATCAGGAGCTGGAGTGGCTCATTGGTTAGCATTGCTGGGCTAAAGGGTGTGGGTTCAAATCCTACCATCAAACCAGCCAGGGTCAGCTACTGTGGTGCGTCTTTGGGTAAGGCATTTTACTCCAATTGCCTCAGCACTAAATAACCAACTTGTGTTGCTGTGCTATAAAACACAACGCCAGACCAAACCATTTTGTTATGAAAAAGTGAAATTATATGTTCAGTGTACTTAACCATATAGAGTGGTTTCACAATATGGTGAGATATACCATGGCTCCCATTGAAAGTGTTATAATGAGAGGGTGCTGTACATATTTGCTTTTGTCATCAGTGATGATTATCAGCATATGTCACTAATGATGATTATCAGCCTATGTCATTAATGATGATTATCAGCCTGTGTCATTAATGATGATTATCAGCATTTGCTATTAATAATGATTATCAGCATATGTCATTAATGATGATTATCAGCATATGCCATTAATTGTGATTATCAGCATATGCCATCAGTGATGAATATCAGCATATGCCATTAATGATAATTATTAGCATATGTCATTAATGATGATTATCAGCATATGTCATTAATGATTATCAGCATATGCCATTAATTGTGATTATCAGCATATGCCATCAGTAATGAATATCAGCATATGCCATTAATGATGATTATCAACATGTCATTAATGTTGATTATTAGCATATATCATTAATGATTATCAGCATATGTCATTAATGATGATTGTCAGCATATGCCATTAATTGTGATTATCAGCACATGCCATCAGTGATGAATATCAGCATATACCATTAATGATAATTATTAGCAGATGTCATTAATGGTGATTATCAGCATATGTCATTAATGATGATTATCAGCATATGTCATTAATGATGATTAATAGCATATGTCATTGGTGATTATCAGCATATGCCATTAATAATGATTATTAGCATATGTCATTAATGATGATTATCAGTATATGCATTAATGATAATTATTAGCATATGTCATTAATGATTATCAGCATATGCCATTAATGATGATTATCAGCATAGCTTTATAAAACATGATAAAGGTATATTTGAAGAGACTTTTCACTTATTATTCAAAGACTAGGTGATATTGTTGATAAAGAATTCCCATGAGCTGACATTTTTGTTGAACTTGCCTTTGTGGAAGTTGACATAACAACATAGATGCCATTTCACTGATGTGTACAACACGAATTTATCATATATAATCATGTATCTGATCCAACTGCAAACTGCACAGACCTAGATATGCAGTCATATAATGTGCTTGCAGATTTGGGCGATGCAGTGTGTTAGGAATAATCAGTAGAACAAGCAACATAGGCCCTGTTCTTCTGGAGCATTATGTGATGGCAGATGAGGGTTCATGCTTTTGCAGTTGGACCCGATTTGTCAGCAAGTATAGCAAAAGCTGATAGGGGTAGGTTTGACATGCAGACTATGGCCAGCTTCATGTCATAATAACATTCTTTGTCCTAAAGAAAGTACATTAGTCATTGTAGTACTCGTCTGCCTGACCATCCATCATACTTCATTCCCCATGTCTGACCATCTATCATACTTCATACCCCATGTCTGACCATCCATCATACTTCATACCCCATGTCTGACCATCTATCATACTTCATACCCCATGTCTGACCATCTATCATACTTCATACCCCATGTCTGACCATCTATCATACTTCATACCCCATGTCTGACCATCTATCATACTTCATACCCCATGTCTGACCATCTATCATACTTCAGATTCTATGCCTGCCCATCCTTCATACTCCATGTCTGATCGTCCATGATACTTCATCCTCCATCTATCTTGCCAGTAGCTTCTTGTGGATCAGTGGTTCTTCCCAGGGTTTTCCAGAGTTCTTCCTCCACCAGTTATACTGGCTACCATGTATAGCCTATCTTGTGCTGAAAAATGGCATTAAACCTTACAACAACAACTGACCATCCATCATACTTCATACTCAATGTCTGATCATCCATCATACTTCATAATCCTTGTCTAACCATCCATCATACTTCATACTCCATGTCTGACCATCCATCATACTTCATACCGCATGTCTGATTACCATCATACTTCATACTCAGTCTAGCCATCCAACATACTTCAAATTCTATGCCTGCCTATCCTTCATACTCCATGTCTGACCATCCTTCATACTTCATACTCAGTGTCTGACCATCCGTCATACTTCATATTCAGTGTCTGATGATCCATCATACTTCATACTCCATGCCTGACCACCCATCATACTTTATACTATACATGACTATCCATCATTGTTTATACTCCATGTCTGACCATCCATCATACTTCATATTTTATGCCTGACCATCCTTCATACTTCATACTCCATGTCTGATCATCCTTTGTGCTTCATACCCCATTCCTGACCATCAATCATACTTTATACTTGGTGTCCTACCTCTGTCTATACTTTGTACTGTGTCTGACTATTCTTCATACTTTATACTCCATGTCTGACTATCCGTCATACTTTATTCTTTATGTCTGACTGTCCATCATACTTTATATTCCATGTCCTACTACTGTCTGTACTTTGTACTCAATATTTGACTATCCATCATACTTTATTCTTTATGTTTGACTATCCGTCATAGTTTATACTCCATGCCTGACCAACTATCATAGTTTATACTCCATGCCTGACCAACTATCATAGTTTATACTCCATGCCTGACCATCCATTATTAAAGCTGTTGATGGATACTTGTGTACTCATTCCTGACCATTCATAATTACCTCGAGAATAAAATTGGTCATAGGGTACCTGTTTATTTAATGTAAAAAACAAAACAAAAACATGTTTCCAAGTTCAGATCAGTGATTATATCTGGCAATGTCAGGAGTGAGCAAAACACAGAATAATGACTACAGTTTTAGGTTCGTGTCATGTGACTGTTGGCTACTGCACATTTATCCATTATAGACCTCCATCTACTGATCCTATATTTTTGACTTGTGTGACCATTTGGTCATGTATGATGAACAATTTCCTTATTTTCTATATATAGTAAATATACACATCACATTTCCAGGAAAACAGACAGGTTTCTTGAATTTGAAACCGTGTGTTACAGATTCATTATAGTGTGATATACACTCAAGTAACAAACCGTGTGTTACAGATTCATTATATTGTGATATACACTCAAGTAACAAACCGTGTGTGACAGATTCATTATAGTGTGATATACACTCAAGTAACAAACCGTGTGTTACAGATTCATTATAGTGTGAGATACACTCAAGTAACAAACCGTGTGTTACAGATTCATTATAGTGTGATATACACTCAAGTAACAAACTGATCTATATTAAAGGAAACATGGCGCCAATTAGTGCCAAATATTAAGTGAAACAGGCTTTATCAATATGACTCATGGATGTTTAATGACTGAAAAATGTTAGAAGAAAGGGGTTTTGTTAAACTGAAGAACATGTTGCATCAGAAAAGGACAAATCAATAGAGCCTTGCAAATTTTGAAAGAGGAATTCAACAGTGATTTAAAGGAGCATTCAGAATTTGTGGACTTTACGGACTTTCAGTGAAAGTTAAGGACATAGACTAGTTAAAGTGAATATTGTGATATAAATTTATCATTTTGTTTTGTGTCTGCATTCTCATCCTAATCCACATAGATTTAGCCAATTTATAACAAAAATTTTAGCTAACTGCAGATCCAGGTAAGTAGCAAAAATAGATATACATTTTGTTTTTCATACATTTTTCCGCAAATATGGCATGTAATATAATATAAATTACTCATTTTATGCTCACATTATGCTTTTTTGCCACCTACATTAGTAATAATTATACTTTTATCTTTCGGGACTTGGCATGCATGAACTTAAAACAAAACAGTTTGGGTTCACATTTAATATAATTTCCCTTTGATCTGGTAACCAATCATTAAAATTGATGCATACCTGGTTGATTCTTCCAATAATTTTAACAGCTTTATCAATTATCATTATACTCCGTGCTTGATGGTCATCCATCTTACTTTATACCCCATATCTGACTATCCATTATACTT
Organism: Megalonaias nervosa; assembly: GCA_016617855.1. Classification (NCBI taxonomy): domain Eukaryota; kingdom Metazoa; phylum Mollusca; class Bivalvia; order Unionida; family Unionidae; genus Megalonaias; species Megalonaias nervosa. The sequence goes on along the minus strand of JAECUM010004314.1, from coordinate 102,918 downwards.
TTTCCTCTGTAACTGACCATCCATCATACTTTATCCTCTATGACTGACCATCCATCATACTTTGTCCTCTATGACTGATTATCCATTATACTTTATCCTCTATGACTGACCATCCATCATTCTTGATCTTCTATAACTGACCATCCATCATACTTCATACTCCATGCCTGACCATCCATCATACTTTATACTCAATGACTGACCATCCATCATACTTTATCCTCTATGACTGACCATCCATTATACTTTATCCTCTATGATTGACCATCCATCATACTTTATACTCCATGTCTGACCATCTATCATACTTTATTCTCTATGACTGACTATCCATCATAATTTATTCTCCATGTCTGACCATCCGTCATACTTTATTACTCTTTGCTTGACCATCCATCGTAGTTTATACTCTCCATGCCTGACCATCCATTACACTTTGCTCTCCATATTTGATCATCCACTATACTTTATTCTCTATGACTGACCATCCATCATACTTTATACTCTATGTCTGACCATCCATCATACATTATACTCTCTATGTCTGACCATAAATTATACTTTACTCTCTATGTCTGACCATAAATTATACTTTACTCTCCATATTTGATCATCCATTATACTTTATCCTCTGTGACTGACCATCCATCATACTTTATTCTTCGATGTCTGACCATCAATCATACTTTAGACTCCATGCCTGAATATCCATTATACTTTATTCGTTCAGGGCCTGAGTGGCCAAGTGATCTAAAACGCTTACTGTTACAGATCACTGCCATCTCACCTCTGTCTGAGTGGGTTTGAGTCTTGGGTTCGGCCAATGTGGGTACGTGAGAAAGGTTGCCAGTAGCATCTCATGGGTTGGTGGTTCTTTCCAGGGTTTTCCCTGGTTCTTCCTCCACCATTTATACTGGGCTCCATATATAGCCTATCTTGTTCTGACAAATGGCATTCAACCCTACAACAACAACAACAACAATACTTTATTCTCCATGTCTGACCAGCCATCATACTTTGTACTCTATGTCTGAACATCCATCATACTTTATACTCTATGCCTGACCATCCATCGTACATTTTCCTCTCCATGCCTGACCATCCATCATACTTTATACTCTATGCCTGACCATCCATCATACTTTATACTCAATGCCTGACCATCTATCATACTATATACTTTCCATGCTTGACCATCCATCATACTTTATACTTTATGCCAGGATATCCATCATACTTTATACTCTCCATGCATGACTATCCATCATACTTTATACTCTATGCCTGACCATCTATCATACATTATACTTTCCATGCCTGACCATCCATCATACTTTATACTCTCTCTGACTATCCATCATATCTTATACTCTATGTCTGACCATCCATCATACTTTATAATCTGTCTGACCATCCATCATACTTTATCCTCTCCATGCCCAACCATCCATCATACTTTATACTTTCCACGCCCAACCATCCATCATACTTTACACTCTGTCTGACCATCCATCATACTTTATACTCTCCATGCCCAACCATCCATCATACTTTACACTATATCTGACCATCCATCATACTTTATATTCTCCATGCCCAACCATCCATCATACTTTACACTCTGTCTGACCATCCATCATACTTTATACTCTGTCTGACTATCCATCATATCTTATACTCTATGTCTGACCATCCATCATACTTTACACTCTGTCTGACCATCCATCATACTTTATACTCTGTCTGACCATCCATAATACCTTATACTTCATGCCTGACCAACTGTCATCCTTTATACTCAGCATCTGACCATCCATCATACTTTATACTCTCCATGTCTGACCATCCATCATACTTTATACTCTGTCTGACTATCCATCATATCTTATACTCTGTCTGACCATCCATCATACTTTATACTCTATGTCTGACCATCCATAATACCTTATACTTCATGCCTGACCAACTGTCATACTTTATACTCAGCATCTGACCATCCATCATACTTTATACTCTCCATGTCTGACCATCCATCATACTTTATTCTGTGTCTGACTATCCATCATACTTTATACTCTCCATGTCTGACCCATTCATCATACTTTATACTTTATGCCTGACCATCCATCGTACTTCATACTCCATGTCTGACCATCCATTATACTTTATACTCTATGTCTGACCATCCATCATACTTTATACTCTGTGTCTGACCATCCATCATACTTTATACCCTTCATGTCTTACCATCCATCATCCTTTATACTCTGTGTCTGACCTTCAATCATTCTGTATACTCCATATCTGACTATACATCATACTTTATTCTCCAGTGTAATTTCACCAAACATGCAAAACCATAAAGAAAATTACATTTAATTGGCATCAGTGGCCTGAAAGTCTGAATTTTATTTTTTAATTTTGTTTAAATTTTGAGGAAAATGCAATTTAATGTCTCACTATTTGGACTGGTCCAACTACATATCTATTATGTTTAACTGCCATGTATACTTTGTCTTCAATTTTCAGGGATTCAACTTCATAATACCAATAATAGATTCAATCAAGTACATCCAGAGTCTGAAGGAAATAGCCATTGAAATTCCAGAGCAGCATGCTATCACTAGAGGTATCAGGATTTCTTGATAGTTTACATTATATTGAAATTCCAGAGCAGCATGCTATCACTAGAGGTATCGGGATTTCTTGATAGTTTACATTATATTGAAATTCCAGAGCAGCATGCTATCACTAGAGGTATCGGGATTTCTTGATAGTTTACATTATATTGAAATTCCAGAGCAGCATGCTATCACTAGAGGTATCGGGATTTCTTGATAGTTTACATTATATTGAAATTCCAGAGCAACATGCTATCACTAGAGGTATCAGGATTTCTTGATAGTTTACATTATATTGAAATTCCAGAGCAGCATGCTATCACTAGAGGTATCAGGATTTCTTGATAGTTTACATTGTATTGAAATTCCAGAGCAGCATGCTATCACTAGAGGTATCGGGATTTCTTGATAGTTTACATTATATTGAAATTCCAGAGCAGCATGCTTTCACTAGAGGTATCGGGATTTCTTGATAGTTTACATTATATTGAAATTCCAGAGCAGCATGCCATCACTAGAGGTATCGGGATTTCTTGATAGTTTACATTATATTGAAATTCCAGAGCAACATGCCATCACTAGAGGTATCGGGATTTCTTGATAGTTTACATTATATTGAAATTCCAGAGCAACATGCCATCACTAGAGGTATCGGGATTTCTTGATAGTTTACATTATATTGAAATTCCAGAGCAACATGCCATCACTAGAGGTATCGGGATTTCTTGATAGTTTACATTATATTGAAATTCCAGAGCAACATGCCATCACTAGAGGTATCAGGATTTCTTGATAGTTTACATTATATTGAAATTCCAGAGCAACATGCCATCACTAGAGGTATCGGGATTTCTTGATAGTTTACATTATATTGAAATTCCAGAGCAACATGCCATCACTAGAGGTATCGGGATTTCTTGATAGTTTACATTATATTGAAATTCCAGAGCAACATGCCATCACTAGAGGCATCGGGATTTCTTGATAGTTTACATTATATTGAAATTCCAGAGCAACATGCCATCACTAGAGGTATCGGGATTTCTTGATAGTTTACATTATATTGAAATTCCAGAGCAGCATGCCATCACTAGAGGTATCGGGATTTCTTGATAGTTTACATTATATTGAAATTCCAGAGCAACATGCCATCACTAGAGGTATCGGGATTTCTTGATAGTTTACATTATATTGAAATTCCAGAGCAACATGCCATCACTAGAGGTATCGGGATTTCTTGATAGTTTACATTATATTGAAATTCCAGAGCAACATGCCATCACTAGAGGTATCAGGATTTCTTGATAGTTTACATTATATTGAAATTCCAGAGCAACATGCCATCACTAGAGGTATCGGGATTTCTTGATAGTTTACATTATATTGAAATTCCAGAGCAACATGCCATCACTAGAGGTATCGGGATTTCTTGATAGTTTACATTATATTGAAATTCCAGAGCAACATGCCATCACTAGAGGTATCGGGATTTCTTGATAGTTTACATTATATTGAAATTCCAGAGCAGCATGCCATCACTAGAGGTATCGGGATTTCTTGATAGTTTACATTATATTGAAATTCCAGAGCAACATGCTATCACTAGAGGTATCAGGATTTCTTTACATTATATTCCTACACTGTGTGATGATATCCATACTCTTTGCAGTTGAAGTATTTATTATATTTATACACATTGTGATGATAATGATTCTCTTTTGTGATTGAAATATTCATTATATTAATCACACACCGTCAAGCTTGTCTTATTGGTCATCTGAGTCAGTGGTTACCTGGTCACAATGGCCATTCTAATTTCCCCCTTGGAAATTTCCTATAGAAATGTCATGTAGTCAGTGGTCACCTGTCTTCTTCTATCAGTGGCCATGTATGTCTTAGCCAAACAGTGGTTTCAGCCTGCCTTCTGCAGTCTTTTGAGTGTATCAGCAGTGACTGCTCCAAGTATGCAAATTAAAATTCTTTTGTTTGATGAGCAAGGCATGGTATATATAATGGTATATTATGTAAATCAATGTTAAACATTTCATATTCTATTGCACTTCATAATCCTGTGAAAATTAAAGGTCTCAACATGTCAGTGTTGAAAGCAAGGCATTTTAAAATTTACAGGTGGTACACTGCAATAGTGATCTACCTTACAGTTTAGTAATCTGAGTCTCCTCTGACCCTTCCTACCCCATTGTTAAATTTGGACATTTATGTTGGGGTGTAGGGTCATATTCAGTTGCCGATCAAAAAGTTGAAACTCACTGCCACCATGTTCTGGAGTTATAGGGTAACCACTTACCAGTGGGCATAGCAACTTAAATGATGTTACATCAAGTTATACCTGCGTGAAATCGATAGGAAAATTATCTCTTTTCTGAGAAATTGAGTATACTTTAATCATTATGTCTTTAATCTGGAAGACAAAACTACAGCATTGATGAAATTTAACCTTGTGATCAACATTTGCATTGTTTGTTACATGACTTCACAAATCTCTCAACCTAATGTCTATGACATCAGAGTTCCAGTGGTCATGTGATATCAACCATAAACCCCATTCCAATGTTGTCACATACTATTTGTAAAGAACGAAAGGACGTGTACTTCTCAACATATTTATTCCAAGAACAGGGACCAAAGACCCGTTGCTGTCACAGCAACCTGGAGAAAGTCAGATTCATCAAGAATAGAGCACATGTCAATGATGGTTTTGTTGTATCACATGACTGCCATGTTGATGTGCTGTCTGCATGATGAATCTGGCTTTGTGGAGGCAAATTCCAACTTTTCCATAGGCAATTAACTCTGAACTTACACTCCAACATATATGTTCAAATATAAAAAATGGAGTGATAGGAGTCAGAGGAAATTCAGATTAACGTTTTAGGTGCTACTAACATTAGTCCTAGGAAATTTCCTTTTGTTCCCTAATCATCAAAGGGCGCAAACAAGAACTGACCATCATTTGACCCCAGTGAGTTTGAGCAACAATTTAATCCATCAGTTGTTTAAAGTGTAATCACCTGTTTTCATGCCCAATTATACCAACTGCCCTAATAAATATATATCAAGTGTTCCACTGTTACAAGTAATTGTCGAATAATAATTTTATTTTGAAGCTATTTCCAGTAATAATGAGATAAAAGTTTGCTTGTGAATGAGAGATATAAATGAGTACATGTTTACAGTTTTAGTTTTCTTGACATTTTGCTAAATAGCTAAGCTATATACATGTATCTTGGTAGCATACTAATACTGCTAATAATAATACATGTGAAATAATAATAATAATAATAATAATAATAATAATAATAATAATAATGATAGATCAAAGATAGCAAGCAGTCAAATGAAAGGAGTACTCAGTGATGGTTGAAAAAATGTTAAAATTTTTTATTTTTATTACCCAACTGTTACATGTTATGCATCTGTCTGACCAGTTACGTGATGTTAAACGACTTACCCTGTCACAATACTTTCAGTATATTAAATACACCACTCCCTCAATAACTCTGCACAATGGGGTCCACAAACATAGACTGTGCTATAAGCAAGGGTGCGAGTTACCGAGAAACCTCCAAAAATTGAAAAAAAATCACTTGGACATCGAGAAAACAGCGGGGAGGGTTGTGTCGGGGTTAGGGAACGTCGCTGTTTAATGACTGAATCCTCATTTTACGTTCACATGGATAATAATTTTTAATAACGCACTTTTTCTAATGAAGTTGTTCGTTATTCTGTTTAAATAACATTTATTTTCAAAATGTCCAACATGTGAAAGATTGTTCCAGCTAGTTTCAACAACCATTACATTTACACGAAAACGTGTGTATTACATCACTGCTTTTTGTTTTCTTGATGAGTCTGGTTCTCGGAGGGGTATGTCATTGTATCCTACCAAATTGAGAGTGAAAAGAGCAGGGAACTAGACTAACTGTTGATACACCACCAAACAAGATTCCTTTTGTTCAAAAAGCAAGCAAAATTTTCGTGAGATAATCATCTATGTCGAATCTCAATTTTTTTGCTGTTCAGTTAGTACAGTATTGATATCTTGATTTCTTTGGAAGTAATAATGAAACTTTTTATCATTCTTGAGGATATCTCAAAGTGCCAGTTCAAGAATTCTCTGAAACTCGCTTGTCCACAATGGTATGTATCTGTGAAACCAAGTTCTTATTTTATGAAGTATAGTATTCTTTTCGCTTGGTTGCAGTGCTATCTTTGATCACAGTTACCAATGAGTTGGTTAATTTAAGGTAGTTTATGTTACATACACAATAACATTTATAACAGTGTTCAATTGATCAACTGAAGTGAGTTCACCCGACATACGACCGGGGCAGCTAGATTTTAAGTTTGTAGGATTTTTGTGCCTTTTAACTTTTCTTTTATTTCACCTCCATTATTTGATTCAGAAGACATAATTAACATGATAATACAAAGGAGGCCAGCTTTTAATTCAGTGCAACAATGCAACAAATACTTCTGCAAGTCAGTTATCAAAACACGGTTGGCACCTAAATAGGTTCTCAGAGAAATACTTGTGGACATAGCTGTTACGGTAGATTGACACGTTACATTTAATTACAAGAGGACACATTGCATTTATGATGATTACACTTAAAAGGAACTAGAAGATAGAACTAGAACACAAATTTCAATTGATAAAAAGATTATTTAATTTGTATTTATTTATTAAAGTACTACCTCCACTCGGCATAAGTGACATTTTCATTGATCGAAATTTCCTTACATATCGTTAATTGCTGTGTGCTGGGAATGTCACTTGGAAAGAAAATGTAAAAAAATTGTATGTCTTATTTTTAAATGTGGTATTTCATAATGTTGATTCAAATTTCCAGGTCCTATCTACCGTTTTTGACGATAAAACAAGCGATATATTGAAGTTTTTGTAGCTAATTTTGATCGCGATTTCCATAAAGTTCATAAAATAGGGATCTATTTTTGGGGTAATTTCTGGTTTTAAAAAATGGGATCCATGCCTGACCCCGCGTTATAAGCGGGTTCGCGAGTTATCAGGATGCGAGTTATCGAGGGAGTGGTGTGGTTAGATGTGAATTGTGGAGTCATTTTAGTTTGTATTTGAATAAAGAAAACTTAAATACTTTTATATTTTCAACATTTGACAAATTTACGAATTTACAAACTATCTGTGTCTGTCCACTTTCACCATTAAGCGAGTAAAATTTTGGGTTCTGTTTTTACCAAAAACCCAAACAGTTCCACACAACATTCAATTTGCACATAGCACACTTGCATTTATGATGATTACACTTAAGAGCAACTAAAAGATGGAATTAAAACACAATTTTCACTTAATAAAAATTATTTAATTGGCATTTAAATATTAATGTACCGCCTACACTAGGCGTAAGTGACATTTTCGTTGATCAAAATTTCCTTGATTATCTTTAATTGCTGTGTACTAAGAACATCGTTTGGAAAGAAAATGTAGCCAGTTATATGACTTCTTATTAAAAGTTAATAATTTTAAAATGTTGATTAAAATTTCCAGGTCCTGTCTACCATTTTTGACCATAAGATGAGCGATATATCATCGTTTCAGTTAGCAATTTTGATCACGATTTTCTTCTTCAAGTTCAATAAATAGGGATCAATTGGGGGGGGGGCATTTTCTGGTTTTAAAAAATGGGATCCAAGCCTACCCTGCGTTATAAACGGGTTCGCAAGTTATCAGGGCGTGAATTATCGAGAGAGTGGTGTAATGCTATTTAAAGTGGACTGAGCATTTTTTCAAAGAAAATGTAACAGAATATAGGACTGTATATTAAAAATTTGAGAATTTCATGATGATGATTCAAATTTCCTGTCACTAACCACCATTTCCGACAATAGAACAAGCAGTATATTATTGTTTCATTTACCAGTTTTGATTGCAGATGTTCAGCAGGTATGGGTCAGTTCTTTTTGGCATTTTGTAGCCCAAAAATGGGATACATCCCTGCCTCCGTATTGTAAATGGGTTTGCAAGTTAACTGGGTGCAAGATATCAAGGGATTGATCAGAAGCTATTTTATTGACAGTCACAAATAATTCACATTTTGTTTGTGAAGAAACTTTTGAGTTTAATTTAATTTCTTTATTACCAAGCTAGTGTATTTACATGTATTGATCTCTGGAATTTGATGATTTATCTATTTTCAAACAATGTTACATTGTACCTTGTCATTGTATTTCCATGTATTGATCTCCTAAATTTTGTTATTTCTCTATTTTCAAACAATGTTACATTGTACTTTGTCAGTGTATTTAACTATATGGGTGGCCCAGATATGAAGACTTCTGTTTTCAGATAATGTATGCTATACCTAGTCAGTAGTATTTACATGTATCTGTAGCCTAAATCAGTGCTCATAGAAATTTTTTTAGGTACTGCCCAGGGCTGATAACTTAAATAAACTCACAAGCCCTGGCTGAAATTCCACATGCCTGGACAGTTAATATCAGTCAACTCTCAAGCCGGGAGAAAAATCTGATTTTGGGGGTATTTCCACACCTACCTCTCAATCTCATAATATCTCCCGATTTTTTGCAGAGAACTCCCAATTATTACATTATGTCTATCAATTTTCATTTCTTAGAAGAAGAAAACCCCCATACATAAATAGATATATCGTATGCACTCCACAGATGCCGTGTTCTATTTTGTCACACTACAGTTGTTTTCTTCAGTAAATAGACTGTTAAGATTAAACATTATTCACATAAATTTCAAATTTTTTAAACCCCTACAACAGTACTATAGTAATAATAAAAAAATTGTCACTAGTTAGTTTAAATCCCATGAATGATCACTGTGAATGCTGTGTAATTTTCTTGCAAACAAGATCGCATCTCCATGTCCACCAAAGAAACTCAGCCAGTAAACACCTGGCATTCCTCTACCATATATGTAAACTTTAGTTACCATGATTAAATTAAAAGAAGGAATAAAGCAAAATATACCACCCAGTATATGTGTCCCCTAAGAACTAATTCAGAGTTAGTATTTTATTTAGTAAACAGTGTTGTGCCTTAAGAGTTAAACTTAAGGAAATAAGGTGGGATATAAAACGTGTGAAAAACAGTTGCCACATGTATGGTAACTTGTGACTGTAGATTTGAACCGTTAAAATGAAGTCCTAGACATCGTAAGTGACAACAAAATAAGGCATCATTTATTTGCCAATCAAATTGCCAGTGCTTATGTACACACACTGTAGAACATGCTTTCATTGAAGTATGTCCGAAAGGCAGTCCTTTCCACAAGATAAATGCAATGATAAGGATTAACTGTTAATTAGTCACACTGGCCTTATGCTTGTGTCCTTAAGTCTAACCATTAGCTATTGTGCAGTTTAGCCATAGTTGACCAAAGCATGAAAAAGGGAGGTTTGCCTTGGGGAGAAAATAAGGCATGTCACAGGGAGAAATGGTGCATCCCATAGGTGCTTGCACATTGGGGCAAGTGGGTGGGGGCAATAGTCGCCTCCCCCAATTTCACCTTTAACATAAAATTTAATGGCTGACCACTACGTGTCCCCCCCCCCCAAATTTCTGTGGGTGCCTCTGTCGTGTCCTTCGAGAATTTCACCCTTATTAGACCTGGAAGATAGGTACATGTTTATTGAACTTGGCGCTTAAAAAATGCCGCGTAAAAACCTCCGCATTTTAGGTCGAAATCTCACTATTTTATTGTTATTCTCCCTATTTGGTTTTTGAAAGGTTGACAGCTATGGCGGATTCCAATTTCCACAAACCCAAAATTTACCCTTTTTTAATATTGTCACACAACGTTGCAATAGCTACAATTCGAATCTAAATTTAATAAAAAATGAATTACAATTGAATGCTGTTCCCATAACTGAAATGATCTTGCTTTGTATTCTATATATGCAGTAAAATCCGACTTCAAAGAAACATTGCCGCTGTTCACACGCTTGTGAAAAATATAATACATTGCAGCTTAAACGTTCTCATTCAAGGCAATAATATGTTATAACTTTTGTTCTTGTAAACATGTCTGACATCTCTTTGAGTTACCTATAATGGGTTGTCCCACTTCATGATCCTATCTATGCAAATTAGCACAATGGGTTCACCCACTGCAACCTTCAACACATCACACTAGCTATTGTCAGCCAGTTACGGTGAAACTTTGATTTTATACCTGACCTCTTTTCCTTTAATTGCCGCTGTTTAAATTGCCCAAGGGATAGTTTTATATCAGTTCCAATCATTACAGATTACCATTTATACATACTACATGTAACTGGCATAGACTGAAAGTTTTTTTTGCTGTTTTTTTATTGTTTTTTTTAAAAAAAATTTTAAAAGATTACTGAAAGTTGTGTTTTCTCAAACACAACCTGGGTTTGGGGGTTTGGGAGTACAAAATCATATTTTTAGCAAAGCTTCCATTTGATTAAGATCAAATCTCAATTTCACATAGGACAGTGGTAATCTGATTTAGATTGCACTGTGTTATGGCATGTATGTCAGTACATCTACTCTTTTCATCAGCACGATCAAAGTTTCCTCAGGCAAACTATTTTCTTTTTCGACAAGCCCGAAAGGCACCTCACTTTGAATACAGTACGCGCCTGAACTAAAATTAGAGGGGCCCCGAGTGTCAGGCTATCTGACTTTTTGAGCACTATAAATGGAATGATTTCTTTGTTTCAGACAATGTAACCTTGTTGCTTGATGGGGTGCTTTACCTTAGAGTTACAGACCCATACAAGGTGAGTGTTATAAATCCAAACACAGTCAAGTTTCATTGATCCAACTTTTGTTTTGAATTGTGACATTAATTGAAACATATGAGTTTAAGCAATTCAGTTTATGTCTGACATTTGGGCATTATTGACATTTTTTAAATGGGCACAGTTGGTATATGGTGTTTGTGACAGGTATCTGAATCTTAACTGTTGGAAATCATTGTTTCAGCTAAAAGAAAAGGGTTTGAAGATTTGCAGCAGTTATATAGGAAATAAATAGCCAGAGTTAATATAATAATGTAATTACTATTAATTTGTTAATGTGTTTGAAGATATTTGATCTGAAAATTCTCAGTTTTAACTGTTTTCTGAATTAAAGGTCAGATTTCTGGCAGTAATGAATTTTGCTCAAATCTGACTTGTGTTATTACCACATATATGTACAGTCATCCCTTTTATTACCACATACATGTACAGTCATCCCATTTATTACCACATACATGTACAGTAATCCTTTTTAATACAACATACATGTTCAGAGGGCCCTTGCTAAGGTACCTCAGTATAGCATGGTTCCCCATATAATGTGTGGTTATAGATCACAGTTTTAAACTGATGGAATATTGATATTAAACCTACCTCAGTATAAGGTAACTTCATTTGTAAGGTAGTGCAGTTTTATGGTTCTCAACATTAAAGTTAGGGACTATTGCATTCCATTCTTGTTGTTGTCAACCTCATTGATATTGTAGTGCAGTTTTTTTGGCTGTCCAGAACAACATTAAGGTTAGGGACTATTGCATTCCCTTCTTATAATCTTGCAATTGTCAACTCCAGTGTTAAGGTATCAACCATTAAATGGGGTGGGTGAGTAGAATTTTTTATTATGATAAGACAGTTATCTTTTTATATAAAATATATTTTTGTGATAAAGAAGGGTTGGAAATGTGAGAGAGAGAGAGAGAGAGAGAGAGAAGAGAGAGAAGTCCTGATGAAAATAAACTTAAGTTGAATATGTACATGTAAATATTATAGCCACCCAGATTATAACTGCTATTGAATAGGGCGATTTGACATTATTGTTTTTCCAGGATTTTATCTCACATGGCATCTAATTGATTATTACTGTTATTGGATAGGGTAACTGGATATTAAATAATTGTTTTTCCATGATCATACCCCTTATGCTATCTGAATTGTTTGTGACTGTTCCTGGATAGTGCAATTTGACATTAATTAATTGTTTTTCCAGGATCTTACTTAACATGATATCTAAATTGATTAATACTGTTATTGGATAGTGCATTTTGACATTAATTAATTGTTTTTCCAGGATCTTACCTCACAGTATATCTAAATTGATTAAAGTATAGCCAGTTCGACTTTCCAGACAAGATATTATGAAACTTTCCTTTCCTTACTTTAACACTGATACTAACAATTTATCTGACAGTCTCACACTTCATTGTTATCACTGGGAGATAAATTATTGGAAATTCAGTTACGTTTGTTGATATCATTGTTTGGAGCCTTGTTGACATTAATATTTTATTGGTATCAAATATTTGTGTTGGTATCAATATTTGTGTTGGTATTAATATTTGTGGTGTTGTTGGATCATTTTGTGACATTTTCATGAATACTTCTATTTATTGATTTGGGATGGAGTATAATTTTTATTTGCAGAAGGATCATTGGTCATGGTGTCTTTAAATTAGTGTCTGAAGAATAGTGACTGAGCAATCACAGTCAAAAATAGCTGTATGGAGTGTTAAAGGGAAGACATTGGATCAGTTTCATTATAAGCAGGATCTACATTTATTGTATCTGATTGGTTAAGTTTGTTGGCACTGTGGAGATTGAATTCTAGTGAGAGTTTTCTCCACAGCAATCTTATATTATCGCTGTTGTAGAGAGGTTTATTAGTAAGTGTAATTTGTGCTTATTAATGAGATACCTTTCATCCGATATGCTGATCTTGTTAGTTTTCTAGATCTAGAGACTATATTTCACATTCAGTTTCTGTAAAACTTGGTAAATGGGTTATATCAGTAAGATTTTAGATGACATCAGTTATCAGCAAGGGATTAAGAATATTAAAATTTTTGTCTTTCAAAAGAAATTTTATCAGTATGTAGTAAATTGGGTAAACTCAATATGTTATAAATTTTGGGAGATAGTTCACATAGATTGTGTTCTCAGAATACTTTACAATTCTGCTTGGTGAAATGGTCAAATATTAAGTGATATAAGTCAGGTTGGTGGCATCAGGCTGACTTGGGTCTCTTGTTCATGAATTTAATTAACCTAGACATTTGGTTGCATTTTGTTTCTTGACACAGACCTTTATTCATGAGAGTTCATGCAAAGTTACTCTTAGTGGTATAATCATTTGTTGCAACATTTTTTGTATCAAAAATATGAAGCCAAGCAAGACAGTATTGATTTTGCTTATTCATTGTGTCCATTGTACAATTTGAGGTGATATAAGCCATGAATCCACAGAGAAACAACAGTGTTTAAGATCTCTAGCCAAAGGGGTAAGCATGGGGGCATCTTACGGGGGCATTTTTTTCTTGCCACTTATAATAGCAATGATTATGTGTATACCTGAGGAGGTTGGCATGTATACATACATATTTTCACATGGCACCAAGCTTGAGACAGCACAGGTCTCAAGTGTTTTACCAATGCTCTATCCATTCACTGGTTCTTTCACTGTGACCAGCTTCTCAGGTTTTGATAGTTAACAGTATATCTGGGTTCCAGTTCTAATACATTTTCACATATTGCTATCAAACTTAAATAGAGTACAACTGAAAAATGAATTTCATTCATCAAAACTGGGTCACATTGGTCTCTTCCAGGACTGTGAACATGAAAATAATGTAACTACTCAAAATGGACACTTTTTAACATATTGTGCCACCAAACATGAATTGAAAGTGCAACTGTGGATTAATCTATGTCACACATGAAAGTTAGTTGCTGTGACCTACTTTCTCTGGTTTATTGAACACATGTAACATACTGATTCATGTCACATAGGGTATATTGTTATCATATGCTCATTGAAAGCTCTCATTTCTATCAATTTCAGGCCAGTTATGGGATAGAGGAACCAGAGTTTGCCATTACTCAGTTGGCCCAGACCACCATGAGGTCAGAACTTGGTAAAATATCACTGGACACAGTATTCCGAGAAAGGGAATCACTCAATGTACAAATTGTAGGTGAGTTCTTGATTAGTTTTGTAATTTTTTAATCGTCTTGGGTCACTATGCCACTACAAGAAAACAGAGAGAGAGAGAGAGAGAGAGAGAGAGAGAGAGAGGGCCTATTAATAACTGAGCTGACATAAGGATGATTTTGAAGTATATTTGAAATTACAGTGCATCTGAGAAGCCTGTTGTAATTTGTTTAGTATTAGCTCATACAGCTTGCCATCATTATAATGTAGTAGTCAGGGTCCATTAGCACTGACTGCATTATGTACTGAACTGCATTACACTGAGAACTGCAATATATACAGAACTACTATATATTGAGAATAGTGTAATATTCAGGACCATGGTATAGCAGGTACTTTCAAAAATTTTTTAAAAATGGTGCTTTGAAAAGGAAATGTAGATATAAGGCTAAGTTTCACATAGTTTCTTGCAACTCTTATTGTTATGCATTGGGATGAGTTTGGTCATGGGGTGCATGGCTGTACTGTGTTATATCTGGAATCTCATTGTAAATGAGTTGTGTTATAATGGGGGAGAGTTGTATTATGACTTTCAGCACTGGATGTAAGTTTGTGTTTTAATGGTCAGCATGTAAAGTTCAAAACTAAAAGATTATTGGAGAAGAAGTAAACATAGAGTAACCAGAAGATGGACTATTATTTGCTGAATACATAAG
Source organism: Megalonaias nervosa (assembly GCA_016617855.1). Classification (NCBI taxonomy): domain Eukaryota; kingdom Metazoa; phylum Mollusca; class Bivalvia; order Unionida; family Unionidae; genus Megalonaias; species Megalonaias nervosa. Next base: position 87,638 of record JAECUM010004314.1, on the reverse strand, counting down.
TATAGTCTGTAATGTAGACTGTACATATATCGTGGAAGAGTCCTAAGTATAGTGTTACAACGTTATGGTTTTAAGTTAATTAAAAGAAAAGAACAAAAACCAACAAGTTTTGTAAAATGCAGCAAATAATTTATTTCCCTAGAATACAAAATGCAAATCTGAAAGGAACTTAAGGTATTATGAATTAAATCCCAAATAATCCTAAAAGTTCTATCACAAGTCCAAAAAGTATAAAGTATTCCAAATGAATTCCAGTATTGAATGTGCTGAAGTTCTATCACAAGTCCAAAAAGTATAAGTATTCCAAATGAATTCCAGTATTGAATGTGCTGATGTGCCAGTAGGCTTGACTAGTTTGATATAATCTAGATTGCCCTTGATATAATCTAGATTGCCCTTGAATAAATTCACAATATTTCAAAAATAGTAATTTAGTCTTAAAGTCAATAAGCACTTTTGTAATTCCAGTGAATAATTTAACTTCAAGATTGCTCTTAAATTGAATCTGAATAAAACTGAAGTTAAAGATAGGAATGAATAATTCTGATGTAAAGAACCTTAATATATAAACCTAAGACTCATTAAGAGGACCAGGATGATGGTCAAAAGTTCATTTCTGAACATTCTAAGTTACAAACAAGGTCAGGTCTCTAACTAAAAATTTAGTAAAGAATATGACAAACACTAGGAATTTCCAAGGTGAAAATCAATGTCATGAACTCAAATCCAAGTAAATATGTTTACCTACAAGTGATAATTATCTTTTAACATAATCTACAATTATAACAAAAATATTAGGTATGTAATATGTTTTTCACAAAATGACCCTTATGATCTACATTCATGGAGAAAATTAAACATGCAATATAAATACACATAACAGTAGTCAGTAATGTACATTGTACATGCATTTTTGATGAGTCCAAAGGATAGTCTGTAATGTACACTGTGCAACTATCATGAACGAGTCCAAAATATAGTCAATAATGTAATTGTATTTTGGACAAGTCTGAAGTATAGACTGTAATGTACATGACACATTATCTTGGAAGAGTCTGAAGTATAGTCTGTAATGTACACTATACATGTTTCTTCCTAAAATACATTGCCTGATCATAATATTTTAGAAGTACGAGGACTACCTCACAAATCCATCCCTCAAGCCTAAAATTTTAGCTGAGAGCTAATGCTTTCTAGCCCCATTTTAGTAATCAGACATAATGATCTCCCCTTAATATTGGGATTGGTGCCAAATCATGTACAGTGTATATCTCTCAGGAACTACTTAATTATCGTTGTGCCCAAGTAGCACACTTTTTCCTGTTGAGAGACCTCACAAGCCATCTTCAAAAATTGTGGAAGATATTCATCATTAAACCAAGTTGGAGGAGTTTCTGTTCTGTTATGACTCTAGGTCTGAAACTATGTAACAGAAAGAAGTGAATCCAACAAATTTAATGAAATCAACAAATATATTTCTCCAAGTTAGAGAGTGAAAATTAAGATACACTTATAGTATTGTGAATTAAATCTAAAATAATCCTAAATGTCTTATAACAAGTCTGAAAGTATAGAACGTCATGAATTCCAATAGTGTTGAATGTCCTGCTGTACCTGTTACCTTGAATGTCATAATGTACCAATTGTCATGAATGTTCTGATGTACCACCATGATGCAATCCAAAATGTTTTTGAATGAGTTCTTCATAATTCGCAAGTATTGTGTTGGTCCAGAAGTCAGTAAGCACATCATAATTCCAATAAATAATTTAAATGAATAATTCCTCCCGAAGTATATCTCAGCATAAACTGTAAATGATTCTACAGACCGATCTTAAAAAGGAATTAATTATTGTTTATCAAGCCATATATATATATATATATATATATATATATACACACACACACACACACACACACACACACACACACCAACTTGACCTAAAGGTGCAATAGAATGTTTTGTAAAACTAATTGACAGCTGCCTCACTTGGTGCTCAGCATTAAGAGGTTAGTGTTAGGACTGGTCGGCTTGGTGTCAGGATAATGTGACTGGGTGGGACATTATGCTATATGTCTGCGGTATGATGCCCCAGTGCGAGACATCACTATAAACTGCCACACTGCAGACATCATAGTGATATGACTGAAAAATTGTTAAAGTTACATTAAAAATCCAAATCACACAAACACACGCACACTTGGTATGCTTACTTACTCTATAGTTACTACACTTTTAGATACCGATCACAGTAATCCTATTTCCTTGTAGCAACATGTTAATCAACCATTGTTGTTTTACATGTTAGTTACTTTCAAGAATCTGTGTAATAAAAATTAACTGCATTGATTTTGAAGAATGTCTGACAAAATTTGGTTTATTTGATGGTATAAATGCAGTTTAACAGCAACATGTTCCCCGACTCATCCAAAGAATATATAACGAAATCGATATAATCAGTTTAATACAGTGTGTTCCCCAACTCATGAAGAATATATAACAAAATCAGCTCAATGACTCTTCTCTGAAAATGTCAAAAATCATGTCTGTAAGGTGTAACCTTCATCAGCTAAATCTCAGGTCACCTCGCATCGACATATCACAATTTCCATAGTGAATCTTGCCTTTCTTGATTTCGAGTAACAGACATCATAGTGATATGACTGAAATTTTTTTAAAGGTACATTATAAATCCAAATCACACACACACACACACACTGGGAGTGAAATAAAAACAGGAAAGGAAAACACAGAAGCTGACAATACAAGACGAGGATGCTATTAGTATTCATGCTGATAAAATGTAGATCAATGATGTCATGTTGGATGAGTATTGCAATTGAGAGGGCCAGCCAGACAAGAAGCAATCCAGGATATAACTTTTAGCGACAGCTACAGCCCCAAAGCACTCTTACAGATCAGCATATCCACTATATTGACAAAGATCTTTAAATCAGCTACATGTGATGCTGCTTATATGCCAATTCAATTTATGCGCTTTCATTTTAACACCATTGATAATGAAAATATAATATTCAACTTGCACCACTCTGCTCATTTGTATGCATTGATGGCACCATGTGCTGTGACTTGCACACAGAAATAAATTATTATATACATATATTAATTTGTTTGAAAGTTATGCATAAGTAATCATTACTTCAAAATTGAGAGCTATAATTTCCCCCAGAACTTCCTTAATTTACAAATGTCCTATGGGAAAAATTACTTTTGATTTATGCCAATTTCAATTTATACCATAACATCAAGAATGCATCTGTGGCATAAATCAAGCATCACCTGTAGTTCATTTACCACTCTCAGGGAGGACTTGCTCAGTGATCATGTGGAATTTACCATATCCCATTTGGGATGATCTTCTAGTATGGTTGGCTGCCACTTCAGACAATCTTCTCCAGTACTGTCTCAGATTGTACAAGTGGTGTTGGTGTCATCACATTTTTCTAGAGATAAAGTATGCTTACATACTCCATTGTCTTTGCTACACATGATGATGTCAAGGGGAGGCTTTACCTGTTGGGCATTGATGGAAGGATTAGTTTGCTCGTTACCACCATAGTTTTGTCCTCCTCTTTCTCGATCAACTGCTTGGTCTATTGTTCCAGAATCTGTTGATTGGCTAATCATGCAAGATGAACTAGCATTGAAACTGCTTTCACAGACTCGTTGAGTAGCTGTCCTATTTGGTGCTTACACAAAAAATTCAGGACCCTAGTATCAGTAGACTTTTCATTTCACAGTAATGCCTTCATTCAAATGTTAGTAGGAGATTATATAAAACACATACACTAGTGTTTTCCATAGACACCCCAACAATAGACAGAGACATTACAGACCTGGAAATGTAAATATCTTCTTCAGCATAGATGGATTGGAATGTCATGGCAGTAGGCTTTGTGTTGGACGTAATGTCACTGGCAATCTTCCAACAAGAAGAACAAACTTTTTATCATCCCCTACTGTAGATGCACTCTCTCAGCCTCCCTGCGGTTACATCCTTCTAGGAGAGTGTGCATTTCTCTCCAGTAGTAACTGTGGTACAGTACACATAGGGTTTGGTGCCAATCCCTATATCAAAGGGGTGATCACTCTGATTGCCACATATGTGGTCAGACATTAGCTTCCATGGCTAAAACATTAGCTTTGAAGGCTGGATTTCTGAGGTGATGGTATAGCTTCTACGATATTATGATCCATTAAAAATATTATTGAAGGAACATTCACAACAAAAATTGTTATCTTGGAAAATTCTCAGGTATAGTCTGTAATTTACACTATATATGTATCTTGGAAGAGTCTTGAGCATAGTCTGTAACATACACTGTACATGTATCTTGGAGGAGTCCTGAGTATAGTCTGTAATGTACTTTGTACATGTATCTTGGAAAAGTCCTGAGTATAGTCTGTAATGTAAACTACATGTATTTTGGAAGTCTTGAGTATATTCTGTAATGTGCACTGTACACATATCTTGGAAGAGTCCTGAGTATAGTCACTATACATGTGACTTGGAAGAGTCCTGAGTATAGTCTGTATTGTGCACTGTACATGTATCTTGGAAGAGTCTGAGTATAGTATGCAGTGTACACTGTACATGTCTCTTGGAAGAGTCCTGAGCATAGTCTGTAATGTGCACTGTACATGTCTCTTGGAAGAGTCCTGAGTATAGTCTGTAAAATATACTGTACATGTTTCTTTTAGGAGTCCTGAGTATAGTCGGCAATGTACACAGTATATATCTCTTGGAAGAGTCCTGAGTATAGTCTGTAATGTACACTGTGCTTGCATCTTGGAAGAGTGTAATGTACACTGTACATGTGTCTTGGAAAAGTCCAAAGTATAGTCTTTTTGATTCCTATTATAAGTTTTTGTACTTTTTCCCAGAATCCACAAATTAAAGTGCATTTTTAATTCAACAGAAGTTGGTCCTGTGCATTTATGTAATTACACAGGAAATTTGGAAGTTTTTCTTGTAGTGATTAACTTTGTTCCCTCTTCAGCCACCTAAATCAAAACTGGCAAACAGTGCTCCCAGCACATGTGCACTTTCTGACATGCCAAATTTGATTACTTGCAGGTATATTCGCATCATATTGCTTACTAACCTTGACTTGGATTTGACCAGCATTGAGGAAAACCATCCTAGTCATGAACTGGTCATGCAATACAAACAGTTCACCAGCTGTGTCAGAAGCAAATGGAATATGGGTGGAAATGTTATTTTTCAAAATGCCTACACTTTCATGACCAACTATTAATTGTATTCACATACATTGATTTGTACACACAAATCAGAAGATGTCTTTTTCACTAAATGAGCTTTCAATTTGAATGATATTTTTTAGTGTATGTTTTGGACTGTATTTTCTATTTTTAAAGAAAACTCAGCAAACACAGGAATGTACATGCAATATGTGCTGACCATCACTAACCATGGCATGGAATCATGTGCCTGTTAATATGAGGTAAGAATTTGCTGTCAAGAGAAGTGGACATATCCAGTGTATTGTAGAAATTGCAAAGTATAGATAAACAGAGAATTTTAAAAAAATGATCCAAAAATTTTTGGCTTGTTATATTTGCTAATAACATGTGCCCCGTAGACATTGTGAGCAGCATCAGAATCGCTATGTTCAGACTCTCAAAATGGATTTTGTGGTTGCGTACAGTAAAATATTTGCAACAGATTAGGCCATTCCAATCCTACTGTTCTTTTAAATCATTTGCTGTTTTAACCCAATAATACAATCAGGCTGAGGTAAAATTATGAGGGGGTGGTTGTGATAATGGGTGAGTTGAATATCTTAATAGTCAAAGATTTGATTTAGAAGCAAAATATATATATATATATAACAATTCCTGCTTGAATATTAGATATGTTTCATTATGTGTTAATAAATCAAAAACCAGTTTATTTTAACTCCTGGCTTCATTACTCTTTAAAATAAAACAGTTAGAAGACTCACCTTTTCATGGTAGATGAAGTGGCCTTAAGAAGAGAAGGGTTTGCCAAACATCAACTTTATAAAGGCAGTTTATACGTGGTTGGAGTGACTTGTAGCAGTAGGTTCTGTCAATTTTTTTTGTTACATTTTACAGGATTATGGGTGATAACATCAGAGGTTATAACAATGATTGTTATAAAAACAAATTGAAGCAAGGTTTGTGTTGTCCATGTATGAATATTGTCTTTAATATAAAAATATTTTATATTTTCAGAAGCCATCAACAAGGCCTCAGAGGCCTGGGGTATCCTATGTTTGAGATATGAAATTAGTAAGCACAACATTATCTTTAAAAGTTTTTAGATTTTTTTTTATAGATTTAGTGAAATTTAGTGTAAGATATATGAATATTAAGTGAAATCTAGTTCAGATATATGAATATCTCTATTAATTCGCTACTACCATTTGATATAAATTCTGAACATTTGTCAATAAGAAGCAATCCAAATTTGCCGGCTTGCTTTTAAGGGAGGTAACTAGTAGCTTACGGTTTGAAATTATAAGTGGAGGTGATTGTTGTATTAATATTACAGTACTAGGTAAGCCAGAATGACTTAACAGTTTGACATTTCATTAGGTTATATATTAGTAGCCTGTCTAGATGAGAAAAGGTGTAGTCAAATGCTTGTATTTTATGAACATGGTATAGATGAGCTATTCTATCCAGAGATGAGCTATGCTATCCATAATGAATTGTGCTATCCATAATGAACTATGCTATTCATAATGAGCTATGCTATCCATAATGAACTATGCTGTCCTTAATGAACTGTGCTATTCATAATGAGCTATGCTATCCTTAATGAATGGCTATCCATAATGAACTATGCTATCCATAATGAACTGTGTTATCTTTAATGAGCAATGCTATCCATAATGAACTATGCTATTGATAATGAATTATGCTATCCATAACCCATAATGAGCATGTACAAGCCACTTTACCTTACTTTTTCAGTAGATGAGACCCAAAAATCACAAAACGTCAAACCATTACGTCATTCTGGTCAGCGTACTCCAAATGCTATTAAAATTTTATCACATAATTTATGCAGCATACCTTGTAACAGCAAGTAATTCTCTACTTGATTCTGAATTGTCTAGGTAAGTGAAGAAATCAGAAAAATAACACCTTAATGGAAGGTCTCAGCATATGTGGAATTAATGACAAAATTTGGACTGAGACTGCAATATTATGGTGTAACTGACATAGCTGGTAAAAGTGTCGTTCAGTTTATATTGGTAATGTTCGAAAGCTTACACCCAAATAAACTCCTAAAAAGGTATTGAAATAGAAATCAGTCAGTGCTCATTTTGATAATTAAATATATACTGAAGTCATTTTAATCTAAACAGTGTATGTGGCACAACTCTGATGAGACCTTTTTTAACTTGCAGGAAATATAAAATTACCTCAGAGGATTCAGGAGGCAATGCAGATGCAAGTGGAGGCAGAGCGAAAAAAGAGAGCAGCTATTTTAGAATCAGAAGGTTTTTTTCCCCTTGAAAATAATATATATTAACCTAACTGAGTGAAAAGGTTTCAATGAGGAAGCAGTTTTTTGTGACTAAATAATTTTTCAGGCATGACTGGGATAGTGTAGCAGCACATGAGGGACTTGTATTGGCTGGCATTGATTGCTCATATGTACCAGTAGTTATCCCAACTTTTTTAATGTTGAACCAAAATATGAAAGTTATATACTGGTACTTGTGTCTGCCAGTGCATTACATCTTTCTCTGACTTGCCAAACATTAGGATTTGACCATAAGTCTTTCTGAAATGATTCTTACAGTAATAAATTATAGAATATTAGTCACAGATATGAAAATATGATCACTGTGGTCAAATCTGGATATTGGATTGTCCATGTTTGGTCCAGATCTGGGTTTTCATGTTAGTTTCAGTGGAGTTGGTAAAGAAGCAAGATTGACTTTGCAGGATTTTCTTCAGACTATGGAATCTACACGTTATTCATGTATCATGCCTGCATGACACAGCTTTTGATTATAACATCATTTAGAATGTCCCCAGCAAATGAAAACATGCAGGCAAAATGGACATTTCAGCCACATGAAAAGTTCATAGAGCACATAAGTATAAAAATGAACACTGAGATTCTTGGCCATGCTTGAACAATAAAAGCAAGAAAGGCATCAGTTGCATTTACTGTATATCTTGTTTTTGTCAATCTGAGTACTGCTTATGGCAGCAGAGATGATTGCTAATTCCATGTGCAATTAAAGAAAAGAAAGATTACATTGAATTGAGGAATCTAGGAAAAAGCCATTTGTTACGAGTCTGTGGCCTTAAACAAAGTAACAGAAAAGAGTGAAAACCAACAAGTTTTGTGAAGTTTAATAAATAATTAATTTCCCATGAATACAAAGTGGAAATTTAAACAAACTTGCAGTACTGTGAATAAATTATCAAATAGTCATACAATTTATATCACCAGGCCATAATTATAGATTATTCCAAATGAATTAATGTGGTATTCTGAATGAATTCCAATCTTGAAAGTGCTGATTCCCAATAGCCTGGATAGTGTTAATGTGCTAACAGTCTTCATGTATCACAATGTTATAATCCAGATTGGCTCTCAGTGAGTTAACAATAATCCCAAAATAGTGACTTAGTCTGAAAGTATTAGTGAGCACTTTGTAATTCCATTGAATAAATAGATAAATCCTCTCAGATATTAACTGAACACAACTAAAACTGATTCATTTAAAGAATGATGTTAAGATGTGAATAAAGAATTTCTATTTACTTCTCCCTTCTGTTAAAACTAAAATCACAATATGAGGACCAGGTTGAGGGTCAAGAGTTAAATTTCTAGAACATTCTAAGTTGTCAACAATATCAGGTTTATTATTAAAATTTAAGAAAATGGCAACAGAAGGTACACCAGGAGTTCCCAAGGGGAAAACCATTGTCCAGAAATTGAGTTCAGATAAAAATGTTTACCTACAAGTACTAATAATCTTAATAAATTATAATGTACTATCATTGACAAAAATTATCTATGTAATATGTTATTTACAAAAAAAAGACATTAATCAGGTAGGCCAAAACTCCTACCCTCAATTATGGACAAAGGTCAATCACGCAATTCAAATGATAAATACATAACGCTGTCTTTCATGGGGTTTGGAACTGTAGCTTCTGCAAATGAACTGGTTGTCATTATGGTTTAAGGGTTCATTACAAACGTTTTAGTTGAACTTAAAAAATACTGGATTGGCTGCATTGAAGCACACCTTTGAACTTTTTCAAATGTATGTTTTCCAAGTCAATAACTTCAGTACATGTTATTTCATTACATGTTAATTGAAAAATGGCCTAAGTTGCAGAAAACTATTGACTGCTGTACTGAGAAGGTCTTGTTAGGGTTGACAGGTCTGTTTTCTGTACAAATATCCATCACATTGTGGTATAGTTTTGAAATAAAGTTTGTTTCTCATGCACTTTGACTGTGGATGGGCAGTCCAGTTATTGGAACACATGAATTGACCATACAAGTTTACCATGTGTATTGACCATACAAGTTGACCATATACCATACAAGAAACAATGATACCAAAATTGCGAAAACTATGGACCAAATAAAATCATAGGAACAACATTCATGAATTGTGGACATTCATTTTGGGATATCGTAAAGAACAGTTCCCGAATTGATTCAGACTGGCAAAAATTGCAGTCATTCTTGTTTTATATAAAAAAAGCTGATTGTGAGAGGGAATTCAATTCTTAAAGCAGAATTCACACTTTTCAGAGGAATAGGTTAACATCTGCAACAAGAAATAAATTGATAACTATAAAAATATAAGCGGGTCGAATAAATGATTTTCAGTTCCAAAGGTATTGAAGAAGTGAAGTGATAAGAAACAGAGAAGATTATTTACCAGATTAACAAACTAAAATAGGTATGTGAATACTTTGTATAATTATTGTCAGACAAGTGATGCAAGGTAATTAAATGCTTTTTTAAAATTAGGTATGCATATATCTTTTAGTAATGTTGTTATCCATCATCTGTCATTTGACATTTTTCCCCCCTCCACTATCCATAATCCCCCCACCTCTGTAGATAGGTGTGGGGTACCTCCCCCTTATAAGATAATTTCTGGCAGCATGTCTGTAAACTTTGCTATGTGACAGACTGAGTAGTACATGAAAAGTACACAAGATTTGCCATATAAAGTACAATTTAAGACAGCCGAATGGGTTGTAGGGTAAGTTTAGAACAAACAAATCTGAATCCAGTTGTCATTGGTTTGAGACCTTATGGTGGTGGTTTAATTTTTTACTATGTCTTGTTGTAAAATTGAGTTCCAAAATGTACTACAGCAACAAGCAGTCTTAGCTCCTATAGACTTCAAGGTCTAAAGATAAAAAATATACTAAAAACCCTACATGATTGGTACTTCTGATTAACTCACAATCAGTTGGATAATCTGGGTCCTCGTGTTTAATGCCATACAGCAGCTTGTCAACCTTATATATATATATATATTTATAGTTGGATTGTTATACCATTGCAACTAAAAAGTTTGCTATTTTGGTCAGGTATTCGGGAAGCTGAGATCAATGTTGCTGAAGGGCGGAAACAAGCCAGGATCTTAAACTCAGAAGCTAACAAACAAGAGCAGATCAACCAAGCTACAGGTAGATGTTCTTTATATTTTAGAGTTTTAATGTTTCAGTTTCAGTTCTTTTAAATGCCCACCATAAGCCAAAGGGTCTGCCCATTATATTATGATCTTGCTAGTGTGAGGCAAATTGTCTGTCCGTTATGGTTTTCTGATGGGAGCTTAAGGCCTAGACCACATAATCTAGCTAGTGTGAGCCAAAGAAGAAATTTATTTCAGCATTGACATATCATCTGCAACCTTCATTAATGGTTTACATGTAATGGAACAGAGCGTTCTGTTGATATTGTGGTCTGGAGATCAAAGGTCAAGTTCTTAGACACACAAAAACATACAGGAATGGAAAGAGTTTCTGCATTATATTTTGAATTCTACACCATATTTCTTCAACAGACTTTTGATCTAGGTTGTCCATGTGGCAAGAAAGTCTCTTAAAGTTGGTACCTGAAAAAATTGGAAGTTTCAGCTTCCAGATGGAATTAAAGATGCTGTCAAGGGTAGGGCCTGCCCTGCTAGTGCCAAAGCCACTTCCTGATGGAAATAAAGATGCTGTCAAGAGTAAGGTCTGCCATGCTTGTACCAGTTTGGAGCTGATTAATAAATATCTCATTTACAAATTTCACATACTGTCTGATTGTCGTAATGTAAAAAAAAACCCACCCGGCAATTCAAGCACAGTAAACTTCCTTAATGATCATATTATTATGATGTTATTATTTTATTATGATGTTAAAATTTGATGATCTCATTATATTTAGCACAGTCTAGGAATATAGTTGTTACAGTTACCTCATAAATTTTCTAAAATAAGTCAAAATGGGACAAATATCTGACATTTCAGGATTTATGGGTATTGATTGTAGTTTTAGTATTGGTTGTATCCTCTTTGCTTTGGCATTACCAGTACTGCATATTGTTATTTACTTCATTTACATTTGTATAATTACCTGTATTTCAGGTGAGGGTGAGGCTCAGGTAGTGAAAGCAAGAGCTCAAGCTAGTGCCATCGACCTGGTGTCCCGGGCACTGTCTCAGAAGGTGAGTCTTGAAAACAATGTCATTAAGTTACAAATGTTCGAAATGTCTAATCAAATGCCACAGTATTATTGTTCAACCAGTGTTTAGCAGATGTGGGGACAGTATTATTGTTCAGCCTGCATTCAGCAGATGGGGAGACAGTGACATGAAACTAGTCATTTACTCAGGTACTAAGAATTCTCTACCTACATTGGCTTATAAGAGGTATACTTTTAAAATTACTGAGGAAGGTTATTCATTATATAATATTTACAGTCATGCACACTTTATAAAAATCAAACATTTCACTTCAAACATTGATTGAAGAAATGTAGCTGCTAACAGCTGTATACATATTTTATTTCAGAATAGCTATGCAGCGTGCACTTCTATAACAATGTAATTTTGCTTTTCATTGATGAGCTTTATATATCTGTCAGAATGTTATTGCACACACTAGATTCCATAGCTGCCAACCCTCACGATTTTGGCATGAATTTCATGACTTTTTCAGTGATTCACAGATTCACGCCGCATGCAAAAAAGTAATGAATTCCCCAATTCTCAATTATTTTAAATCTTTAATAAAATAAGTGATTTCCCGTTAAGTACTAGTCGTGATATCGGCAGTTGCCGAAATGGTCCAGAATTGCTGGTCGCGATATTAGTAGAACTATAGCCGATTGATAAAGTTGGCCTGGTAGCAAGTATTTTAGCATATTTTAATCTATATGTATAAGAGTAGTTTTACAAATGCTTTTGAGAGAAACTGGGGCCTAACAGGAATTTTGCTCCGCGCATGCGCTGCCAACACTGATTTGAATTACTGTTTGGCATCGATGTTGAAAATGTCTTCACCACCTAGGAAAAAGAAATGTATTGCACAAAAAGTGAAGTTTAGTTTGGAATATACCAAAAGTTTTCCATACATTCAGCCATCAAACACCGATATACATCATGCTTTTTGCACACAGTGTGCCACAAATTTTAGCATTGGACATGGTGGCAGAGATGATGTGAGAAAGCACATTGGTAGCAAAAAGCACACAGAGGTTGGGAAAATAAAGAACTCCAGCAGATTTAGGCTCTGGAATATTTTAAGCCATCGACGGAAGACCGGCAAGCTACCAACGCTGAAACATTGCGAGTTTTCTTGTTGAACATGGTCTACCTTTATCAGCTGGATCCAATGCTAAACATTTGTTCTGACAAATATTCCCGGACTCAAAGATCGCTTCACAAATTCATGTCAAAATTCACATATTTTTATCCCTATTTTCACTAATTGCGAGCCTGGGGGGTTGGCAGCTATGAGATTCTCATTGATGAGCTTTATATATCTGTCAGAATGTCATTGCACACACTAGATTCTCATTGATGAGCTCTATATATCTGTCAGAATGTCATTGCACACACTAGATTCTCATTGATGAGCTCTATATATCTGTCAGAATGTCATTGCACACACTAGATTCTCATTGATGAGCTCTATATATCTGTCAGAATGTCATTGCACACACTAGATTCTCATTGATGAGCTCTATATATCTGTCAGAATGTCATTGCACACACTAGATTCTCATTGATGAGCTCTATATATCTGTCAGAATGTCATTGCACACACTAGATTCTCATTGATGAGCTCTATATATCTGTCAGAATGTCATTGCACACACTAGATTCTCATTGATGAGCTCTATATATCTGTCAGAATGTCATTGCACACACTAGATTCTCATTGATGAGCTTTATATATCTGTCAGAATGTCATTGCACACACTAGATTCTCATTGATGAGCTTGATGTATCTGTCATAATCTCATTGCACACACTAGATTAAGTTCAGTAATAAATTTTCTTTAGAATAAGCACAATAGTTGTTTACTTTTCTTTTGTCTTTTGGATCTAAATAAAAGATAAGCCCAACTAAACTGGGGTTCTGATGTTAGGTTTTCTTGACAATAAATTGTAAAACTGATAAAAATTCATATTCTGAAAAAATGATAGATTAAATTTTGTTAACTCTAAATACAGGAATTTTAGTTCTCATTGTTTATATGTTAAGAATTTTTTATTTTCCTGTGAATTTCATTTTGAAGTTGTTTGCGTTCATTTCATTTCAGAATGGCATGAATGCAGTTTCAATGAAAATAGCAGAACAATATGTAGCAGCATTTGGTAATCTGGCAAAGCAGGGGAATACAGTCATTTTACCAGCCAACACAGGAGATGTTACCAATATGGTTACCCAGGTAAAGGTCACTTGTGTTAGTAATACATTCAAGAGTCTCAGGTTTATAGACTACAACTGTCAAGAGGTTGCTGAAGCCATTCAGTATTTATCTGCTTAATATTTTCATGCCTCGCCTTGAATGTCGAAGTACATATAGGATAGGGTTACTATATTGGTTGAAGTACATATAGTGTAGTGTTACCACATCTGTACAAGTTCATATACTGTAGTGTTATCACATCTGTTGAAGTACATATAGTGTAGTGTTATCACATCTGTTGAAGTACATATAGCATAGTGTTACCATATCTGTACAAGTTCATATAATGTAGTGTAATCACATATGTTGAAGTACATATAGTGTAATCACATCTGTTGAAGTACATACAGTGTAGTGTAATCACATATGTTGAAGTACATATAGTGTAATCACATATGTTGAAGTACATATAGTGTTATCACATCTGTTGAAGTATGTATAGCATAGCTGCCAAGTGTCCCGTTTTTTCCGTATTTGTCCTGTATTTTTGACCTGAATACAGGTGTACGGTTTTATTGCAAAAAATATGTTTTTTAATTTAAAAAAATAATAAAAAGTTTCCTTGCAATTTTCAGTTTAGAATGGGCATTTGGTTCCATTTTTATAGAAATGTATCGCATGTATATAGGAATACAGTTCTACAATATGATTGGTTCATTTGAAATCGAGGCTATCATGCCTGTCTTTATCTGCCATATTGGATTTTGCAAACAGTTATCGCTATCACTGTATCTCATGTTCATAATATTCAACTTCTAATGATGTTGAATAGGAAAGCAGAATATTCAGAATTTTCTCCAGGAAAGACAAGAAAACAGAACTGGAAGGACAATGGCCCATCTTGTTTAGATTTGTGAAACCATCTAGTAAAGGAGAAAACTTTACATTTAGCAAATTGTGTAATGTGATTTCGCTATTGGGCATGGAGGTGCCCATGAAACACAAGAGCACAAAAAAGCTAATAAATGTCAGCTTGCTGCTTCATCATACACAACTCATCCTAAACTTACGAAATATAAAAAACCCAGAGATAACCTTGATGTAATTTGATAGAAATTCAGTTTATTAAATTTCTTTTAGAAATGAACCTTCATCTTACAGTTACTAGTGTTACTGGCAATTTATTTCGCACACGTCTTCTAGACAGTAAAATCACAAAGGATTACTTGTGAAAAAAACGAAAACAGTTGAGTGAGAAAATCACACAGAATTCAGATCATCAATGAAAGATGGTGCCTTGGAATCAATAATGATTGAAAAAAGAAAATAAAATGTGGTGTGGAAGAAGCTCATGTAACAGCCTGTGCCTGAGTGTGTGTTGCACTTTTGCACCTTCTAAATGGGCACCTGAATTGAACAGGGTGCCCATTCAGAAGGTGTAAGAGTGCAACACATGCATCTTTGAAATTAAATAAATAAGGAAGGTACTGTCCTACTTTACGGATAGTTGTAGATGTTGTAAAAAGTTACTTATGCATTAATATTTTAAAAATCAGTATTAGTTCCTGAAAATCAGTATTTTTGTCATAAGCAGTGAATATTTTTGTACCCCAGTGTTGGCAGCTATGCGTATAGTGTAGTGTTATCACATCTGTTGCAGTACATATAGTGTCGTGTTATCACATCTGTTGAAGTACATATAGTGTAGTGTTATCACTTCTGTTGAAGTACATATATTGTGTTACCATATCTGTCAATGGTTCAGTCTTCCAATCACACATAAGTTAAGTTTTGCATTTAAGTCCATTTGTATGAACTTAAAATTGTTTGGATCATAGTTTGTTTTATTTCCAAGTGGATGCCTCATTGTGAGTTTGAGATATTTCATTAGAAGTAGAGCCATGTGGCCTACATTTCACACTTAAGTGAATTTGATTGGGTTTTGCCCTCTCAAGTCATTGTCATGTAAACTGTTGACAGGGTCATGCAACTTCATAAATTGATATGTCTTAGTGAGTACAACATTCTAATATCCAAAGTTGGATATTGTGATATATAATTCAACTTGAGCTAACTTTTACATTTAAGTCAATCTGCAGGGGAATTCATATGTTACAGAAAAAGAGGGCATTCATTGTTCATTATACACATTTCTTATCACATGTATTCTTCCAATATATTACCTGATCATAACACCTGAGGAGTATGACTACACCCTCAAAATCCAGCCCTCCAAAGCTAGCATTATCAATAAAAGAGCTTATGTTGCCTGCCCGTCACACAGGTAGACTCAGATGAGTGATCTTCTCTATGATAGAGTAATTCTGCTGAATCCTATCTGTACTTAAGTTGTTACTTCAATTTATTTGGAAGTATGTTCTTTTGGAGATGTAGCAATGCTGTTTTTATTCAGCATCTTTTTCATGTTTGGGGCAATTCTGAAGAGGTTTTCTTTGCACAGTGAAGTGTATGTTATCTGTATATCTATTTATGACTCATTTTAACCTGAGAGGAAGAATCTATATGTGTTTGACTAACTTCAAAAAGGAGCACACTTTTGCCATTGCTGTTGATGCCATCTCAGTGAACAACTATCTTCTGGTTTAAATATTCAATGCAGAGTCCACCAGTTTTAAGAAATGAAAAGAACTGTACCAGTGGGATCAATTCTAACTTGTGCAGTGACCAGTCTTGTTTGTATTGTCAGCATAGCTGATAGCCTTTCTTGTTGATTGATTATGGTCAATACTGGCCCCAACATGGTGTCAGCTGATGGATGGGGGAAATGCTTACAGCAAGCTAATATCCTGTACCTCATCCTCACACAGCTCTCCCACGATGATAACTCACACACAGTGGGGTCCAGAAACATAGACCATGAAATAAGCAAGTGTGCAAGTTACTGAGGACCTTTGAAAAACAAAGAAAGGGATGGGGATTAACAGAGAGGGTGGAAGTAGAAATAGAGGTCATGGTACATTGTTGAGTGCTTGTTTTTTTAATCATGCTGGGAATAATTATGAATATTTAGCTTGTGTAAATGGAGTTGTTCATTATTCATTATACATTACTTTAATTTTAGGATAAAACAATTTTGAAAAGAGCATTAAAAGTAGTATTTCATGAAGTTTCATTACATGTCACATATGTACCACTGAACACATTATGTGTTACATCACTGCTTTTCGTGTTGAATTAGATACATTTTGTGTTATTGTTTATTCAGAAGTAAACAATTTCTTTTTTCTAAAAGGCAGACGTTAGAGACACATCAAAATGTGTTTTAGAGTTTTGATTCTGTGCCATGACAGATCCATGTATGCTTGTTGCCATTATGGGCCCATGTTGGTCCATTACCATTATGGAGACAGATTGGCCCATTGTTAATACAGACCTGTCTGTCCATTGCCATTACAGAACCCAATGGCCTTGTGCCATTATGGTCCCATGTCGGTTCATTGCCATCACACAGCCCATCAGGCTTACCAACCCAGCACTGGCTGTGGCAACAATCCAGTTCCGTGAGCCTGGTACCATTCTCAAACCATCAATGGTTCACACAGAATAGTGGTACAGGTTTGGCTACATTAACTATACAGTCCTGAATGCCTGATACCATCCCTAGACCATTGACGATAAACCTAAGTTTTCATCTGGAAATTACTGTATCTCAGTCTGGTCAGGCCCCCAATCTACTTTGCCATCTGTCTTGGGTCAGGTCCCCAATCTAGTTTGCCATCTGTCTTGGGTCAGGACCCCAATCTAGTTGGCCATCTGTCGTGGGTCAGGCCCCCAATCTAGTTTGCATCTGTCTTGGGTCAGGTCGCCAATCTAATTTGCCATCTGTCTTGGGTCAGGCCCCCAATCTGTTTGCCATCTGTCTTGGGTCAGGCCCCCAGTCTAGTTTGCCATCTTTCATGGGTCAGGCCCCCAATCTAGTTTGCCATCTGTCTTGGGTCAGGCCCCCGATCTAGTTCGCCATCTGTCTTGGCAGGCTTCACCAGCTTCATCACATGTACTGCAGGAGGTGTCTGAGTCCCCCCAATTCTTTAGCATATGAGGACTTGCAATCACATTATCTGTCATTTTTGCTTGATCTGACAATGCTTAGAGAACAGTCAGCCATCTTTGCATTGATCAAGGAAGTTTTCTAGTTATTGCCACATGAGTTTTGCCCACCTATTGTGCTTTCAGTAGCAGTGTACTATTTTCTGCATCTTTTGAACTTTTGACCAAGTAAGACCAGGCAACCATTCCAATAGGTACAATAGTCTGGTCAAGTTGCTGATGTATTACATTGTTTAGAGAGTCAGTTTCAAGACACAAATCTTAACAAGCATTTATTTTTTGCAACAACTCCCAACTAAGTTTAATAGGCTTTTTGTAAGATGTGTACACCATTATTTCATACAGAGGGCCCAGCTGTCATCAGATATTGCAGACCTTGGAATGTCAAAACCTGCATTGGTCCATATGGATTAGAAGTCCTATCTGCATTGGTCTGTATGGATTAAAAGTCCTTTCTGCATTAGTCCTTATGGATTAGATGTTCTTTCTCAACACACAACTTCAAATGTCATTACAATAGGATCTATGCTTGGCATGGTTTCTATGGCAATATTTCAGCAGTGAGAACACAGTCTAATGTTGTCTGCTGATAACACCAGGAGGCAACATTTAATTTGATTTGTCTTTGTTATAGAACCTGTGTTTGAGTTTCCATAGCTATTATTTTTAGCAATCTGAACGTAGTCATAACCTGGCATTTTTTTGACTGGGAAATCAGTCTCATATGGTTTGTGCAGTAACAGAGGAGCTCAACACACATACCTTGGCAATCATCATATGAACATTTTTAGATCTTAACAGGCCACCTAAGAGGCAAACCTCATGGGTCCAGTGATACAGAACTACCCAAGAGGCAAGCCTCATGGGTCAAGTGATACAGAGCTACCAAAGAATTAAACCTCATGGACCCAATGATGCAGAGAGGTGCTTTCATTCGCTTGAAGAAACAAGAAACAAATGACACTTTAAGACATGCTTAGTGGGGATAATCCTGCACTTCTCATGATCCCATCAGCAATATTGCCATGATTATGCTACTTTTCTAATATCATGGTCAGATTAAGTTTTTCCACATAATGAGAAACTCTGCTCCACTGATCTGTGGATGATACAGGTTGTTTTGTGGATCCTTCAGACCACATTCTGTACCTCTTCCCCATTATAACATCACCAATCATTATACTCAGATGCGGGAGATCACGGGTTCGAACCCCAGCCGAGTCATACCAAAGACTTTTAAAAATGGTACTAACAGCTTCCTTGCTTGGCGCTCAGCATTAAGAGGTTAGTGTTAGGACTGGTCGGCCTGGTGTCAGAATAATGTGACTGGGTGGGACATGATGCTACATGTCTGTGGCACAATGCCCCAGTGCTAAACATCACTATATACTGCCACACTGCAGACATCATAGCGATATGACTGAAAAATTGTTAAAGATACATTAAAAATCTAAATAACACACATACACAGACACACACACACACACACCAATCATACAGACATTTTCCAAGATACCCTGTACAAAGTGGACATCTTGCAGCAGAAGCAACACCCTCCTTGCCAAGTGTCCAGATTGTTCATATGTACTCTCACTGGGATTTTACTCCAGATGGTGTTTGCTGCCAATGGTATGCCTTGGCTGGTCATAGAATGAGTACTCTCAACTGTTTCATCTGGGCACCTTGGTTCAGAATGGAGACACAGAGAAGGAATGTTAATGCCATTCAGGAGGAAACTTTAACATTCAGGTACACAGTATATCAAGTCAGGTCAGTCTCTTTTGTCTGAACATTGGTCCTTGGGTCTTGATGAGAACTATGGACAGAGTCATGTTGCTTTTCAAAGTCATCTCAAAGTCATCAACTTCCTGGACAACAAAAGAGCCTGGTATATTATCTTATAGAATAAGGCATGAAATCCCTTGTTTAACTTCTGTTCCATGTTGGATTCCTTATGAATAAGGGCAAATCCATTATGGTATCATCTTAACATTATACCCACTTGTTTATGGAATTCAAAAAATGCATACGAACAGGGCCTGTCTTCTTCAAGAAAATGCCTTAAATCATTTTGAGGCTCTTTTATTCTCTCAAAGAATTGCACTTCATATTGGGAATTCTTTGCATATTTGGTGTTGTAAATGCAGCAGCAGATCTTTTCTTCATCTTCATGGGCTACCTGTGTATGAGACCATTGTTAATGATTTCCAGTGGTGACTGAAGTTCTGCATACTGGATCAAGAGATCTTCATTTCAGGATACCTGAGGCCAAATACCAGCAGATGTGAGAACTTTGTATGGCATATAGCAGGTATTCAGATTCAGCCTCTGGAAATATTGATCTGCATGGATGCCAGCACCAGTGGCTATGGTGCCAAGCCCCAGCCCTTGTTTTGGCACTGAGTGTGTGACCCCTTCATGAGCCAATTATCAGTCTCTTGGAGACAAAGGTCAGTACATTTCAGTCATGGCAGGAGACAAGGTCTCATTTTTTCATGTTCAATATGGTAATTACATAAGAAGGCAGGTGGGACTCAAATGCCGAGATCTGTGACTATGGGATTTTCTCGGGTGGTGTCAACATCAGCAAATCCACATCCAAGCCCACTACATCTTGGGTATACTCAGTTTCCTAGATGACTCGTTGTCCCAATAGAATCAGCTCATTGGTCTTCTCATCCCGCAGTATTTCGATGAGTGAGTGCCTGCTGATTTGACCTCTCATGGATTTATTTGAAACACAGTAAGATGCAGAGCTAACAGCCTTTGTCTCACCAGTCCCAGGTCCAGAGGCCTGGGCAGTTGATGCTTTTTCCAAAAACTGGAACAGTCTAAATGTATCAGTATTCACTTTTATTCTTCTGACAATATAAGTGTTGCAAAAAGAGATAGAGCTCCATCTGATCCCGATTGCTACTTTCAGGTGGAAAAGTTGTTGAATGAAATGATACATTAAGCATGACAGTGGAAATTCTAATGAAATTCAAGGTCTATCCTCACCTTCTCAAGCAAACTTGATTGCAAATGTTTCATCTGAATATGGAATACTAAACCTACATCTCTGGATCAAATAAGCTCTCAGGGGCAAACATTTCACAGAACAATTTGTGGACAAAATCACTTGGACAAGAAGGTCCACCACTCTGAAAGCATACAAAGGTTAGGGCTTCAGATGGTACTAGAATTGAGCTGAGTTAGTGTGAAGAGGGTGATCTTGCCTATTCCTCTGGAGCCACATCAGTTAGGGGGAGATCACTCTTGTCTGATTCTGACCTATGTGGGCAGATGACTTTTATCTTTATTTTTCCTAAAAACATGCTTGGGAGGATTGGGTTTGTCAGGTAGTGGATATCGTCTGAAGATATTAAGGTTGGGTAAGTATTATCAAAATATTGTTTTCTTATATGCACATATATATGATTGAAAATGTGGCATACACAGTATTTCAGCCAGTATGTTTTCGGGCGTTGGGTTGGGTTTGCAGAATATACACTGATTCCTGCAAATAAGAGATTTAAAGTGCCAAATGGGCACCTGAAAAAATAAACAAGGTGCTTTTTTGATCTTTGATGTATAACTGCACCGACCAATCATTAACCGTCAGAATTACTTAATTATTGTTTTTAAGAAAATGAACAAACTCCATCAGGCAGCAGTTTTCCTCTAATTGTACTGGTTGTTTGGCTGAGACTATTTTCGTTATCCCATAGATAGCATAATATTTCTTGGTTGAGAGTTGACAAATAAGTTCATCATGCTTGCAAATTGCAATAGTTCGATGAAAATAATAAATTCAAATAACATATTGAGATAAATTCCACTCCGTTTTATTAACATTTTTGACTTAAAGAAAAATTTGTAGTTTCTGTAATTTTCATAAGCACATTCTTCTGACTTTGATATAGTACTGTTTATTATTTGTAAGATTGGAAAAGCTTCGGTAAGAGGTAGTTATGGAATGATGAACTTATGATTTCTGTATCCCACTATCATGCTCAGATTGTGAAAGTGATCAAATTACCATAGATATGATAATTTTGGTGAACAAGCCTGCAAAACCCACAAAAGCCAAGGTAAAAGTCAAACAAGCCAGTAAAACCCCACAAAATCCAGGACAAAAGTCAAGCAAGCTAGTAAAACCCACAAAAGCCAAGACAAAAGTCAAACAAGCCAGTAAAACCCCACAAAATCCAGGACAAAAGTCAAACAAGCTAGTAAAACCCACAAATGCCAAAATAAAATTCAAACAAACACGTAAAGCCCACAGAAATCAAGACAAAAGTCAAACAAGTCAGTAAAACCCACAAAAACCAAGACAAAAGTAAAAAGTTTAAACAGGCCAGTAAAACCCACAAAAGCCAAGACAAAAGTAAAAAAAAAAAACCTAATACAACAGAAAAAGTGTTTTCATCTTCTTTAGTTTTGTTTAGGTTGCCAAAGTGGGCAAATTGAAAGTCATCCTTTCTGAAGGTAACACTTTGCTTCAAATCAAACTTCACGTTCTCAAACAGAATAAACTGTATTTTGAGCAAAACACAAGGGAGTGATTTTCTCTATCAGTTTTGAAGGGGTGTTTGTTTATTCACAACTGGTATAGTATATAAAAATGAAATCATTACCATTAAAGTCTGTTCATTATTTGCAGTTGTTCACCTATATCAGGTGTCCTATATGAGAGGTATTACCGTACTTTATCTCAGAGAAATACTTCTTACCTTTGATAACTTATTCATAACTTGTGGCAGCTTCTGCACAGCAGCTATAGGATAGTCCTATGTGATTGTTTAACTTTCAAAACAAATCCCAATAAAATCATATGAAAATATAAAAGGAATAAGTCAGTTTAGTAATTCCTTTTGTCTTCCCATGTACATTCATAACTAATTCTCATGCAAGTTTGTGTAAAAAGTAAATTATTATGATATTTAGTGTAGAAAGTAAATTAATTTGATATTTAGTGCACATTGCTTTGGATAATATGATCAAGGTATAGCTTTTTTCACTTTGATCTGATTGACCACACTCTTGACTAAAATCAGAGAAATTTTTTGCATGACAACACACAGGTTAGGGATTGCATTTAGGTCATTTTCTCAGACACTGATACTTGTAGAGTCACACAAGTTGATGTCTGAATGTCATAATTGTCTTGACATGTAATTGTGTCACAAGGAGTAGTATATTTATCTGTGAGAACTAGAGCTCTGTGACCCAGATTTCATTGTTGAGTGATTTGTGTTTACCTTATGGTCATGCTGTGTTTATCTAAGTTAAAATTTGCATTTTGGTCCTCTGAGTTATCTATTAGTATTTAGACGTGTCATATGGAATACTAAAAATTTAAGTGAAAATTAAGTCACTGTGACCAATATTTTACAGTTCAGTGAGTTTGGTTAACTTTTGTATTGGTATATAATTTCATCATGAGAAAGTTCTTCAGTTATCTGTGAAATCTGAGTCACTGTTACCTTTATTTAATGGAAAAGCAATATGTGCTTGCTTTTAGGTCAAGCTCAGTTTCTCTTGGTTAGGAGTTGCATATAGTTTAATTTCTCAGATGTAAATTGCTCATACAATTATGGCAGTTGGCATTTAAATGTGTTAGTCCTTGGCACTAAAGAACCAATAAATGTACAGTGATTGGTACCTAATTAATGTAAATAAATTAACAGTGTAAGTGATTTTCAGTCCAACTATATTTCCATTAGCAGTTTTCTTGTTGAACTAGATCTCTGTTAAGATTGTACAGGAAACTTGTATAGAAATTATTTGGTGTAGTGTTACCTGAATGGAGCTCATAAAAAGTTATTTGAAGACAATTTTAATGAAAATAAAAAAAAAACTGTGTTAAATATGTGTGTATGTGTTTTATTTTTAAAGTAGCTTTAACAGTTGTAGTCACATATCTACGATGTCTGCAGTGTGGCAGTTTATAGTGATGTCTAGCACTGGGGCATCATGCCACAGATATGTAGCATTATGTCCCACCCAGTCACATTATCCTGACACCAGGCTGACGATTGCTAACACTAAACTCTTTATGCTGAGCATCAAGTGAGGCAGCTGCTAGTACCATATTTATCAGTCATTGGTATAACTCAGCCAGGGTTCAAACCGACGGCTTAATGCATTTGAAGTGGATGCTCTAATCACTAAGGCCACAAGAGCGGTTACATTAAATATGTAGCTGTGTGCTTAGACTTTGCATGCATATTTCTTATACAGTGTTTGGAATTATTGAATTTAAAAATTTTGCAGGCTATGGCAATATACAACACAATATCAGGCAAAGGGTGTGCATTAGTTGCTGAAAAAGACAATGACCACTCAAAGGTAGATCTTGCTGACCAGACTCGTGATCATACACCCCTTTCAACATACAATAAAGTGCATAAGGATGAACATGCTCATCAGAAGGAAGACAAAGATGAATTTCATCAAGAAGAACTGAAAAACACTTATGATGATCGGGATGAAAAGAGCAAAGAACGTGATGGAAAGAGCAAAGAACATGATGGAAAGAGCAAAGAAAGTTAATCCGGGGGACTGTTAGAAAATGTATATACTGTCTGTCCTCGCTTATAAGTCAAATCTAAATGCAAGCTGCATGGACTCTGCAGTCATAAAATGCACCAGCAATCCTTGGTCTGAGCATTTTGTTCAGACTAATCAGTGGAGAAAACAACATAGACCTTGATCTACCAGTGAATTGTGCATTTGGAGATCTGGGTATGTATTGTTTGCATTTGTACCTGACTTGTAAGTGAGTATGTTTTATAATTGTTTTATGTATTGAGCTGATCATGCCTAGGGTAAAATCAGTTTATTCCAGAATCTTATTTGTATATTACAATACAGTATTTTTTAGAATTAACCTTTCTTGTAGAAGACAAAAAGAACTTGCACAATTGGCTTGCATCTGTCATCTGTAGGCAGTTGTTAGTTTTTGTTACTCCTCCTGACATCCAAGACAGCCACCATCTTGAAAATCTTGTTATCCCAGCTTCTCCTGAATGGATGGTCATGTCAACCTGGTATTTTCATTAAAAGACTTTTTATGACATGTAGATAGTCCTGAATAAAAACTGAGTTCATTTTACATCCAACATGGCCACCTTACTTCTTCTGGACAGATGGTCATATTGATATGGGATTTTAACTTGAAATCTTTGTAGAAAGTCTAAAGGACTTTTTATGACACCTTAATGGTCCTACTTAAAAATGGTGCCAACTTGACATTCACCATGGCAACCATCTTATAAATGTTATCACTACTCCTTCTGAATGTTTTCACCAAAAGGCTTTATATGATTTGTATATGATCCAAAATGAAAGGAGTGTCATGCTGAATCATCACCATCTTGAAAATCATGTTGTCGCTACTCCTCCTGATCAGATATTCATATCAGCATGGGATTTTCAATAAAAGACTTAAATCTTTTGTTCTGAATGAAAGTAGCACAAATATAGCTTCCCAGTATGGCTGCCACAGCGATTATTATGAAAATCATGATCTGCTGATGATCAGATGGTTGCATCAGTATGTGGTTCTACAAAAAGCACTTTTAGCATTGTTAGATCTATATTTAAACTACAATCGTCTTTTAAGTTTTCTGGCTACTTCTGAATAGATGGTTGTGTCAACATAGCATTTTCATTACAACACAGCACCATAATGGGTCCTTATTAAAAATACTTCTAACATGGACTCTGACATTGTAACTACAATGGCCAGCTAAAACAATCTTGTCTTCACTACTTCGCTTGAAGGAATGGTGGCACTGGCATTGAGTTTTCACTTAAACACCCCGTACACTGTGTAATTAGATTTGAACAAAATTGGTGCAGGTCTGACCACCAACATGTCTGCCCTATATTGATTTAGTTTGAAAACCAAGCCTGCTTAACCTTGCCATGAAGTCAAAGGTTACTGCATGCATTTTTGCACTTAACCAGAATTTTTTTGTTTCAGTAAACAAGTTGATAATGTTTAAGTTTCTCATGAATGTCTGAGGTGATTTTAATATTCAGCACCTAAAAAAATAATGAAGGAGGGTAGAAATGAACTTCTTTTGAATTCCTACAAATCCTTTCAAGCCAGTGTCAGTCCCTTTACAGGAGTTGCGAACTATTTCCATTTTGACTATTCTTAACCTTGAACTATGCCATTATGATCATTTTTTGTAGATTTTGATTTTGTTTTTCGGGTCAGATAAAATAATGTATATGAAAACCTAAATGTGGTTATTTGTTAAGACTAGAACACAAAAACGTTTGTCATGTCAGATTGTAATTTTTTGGTGAATGTGTACCTAAGTTCTTGTTTCTCAGAAGCGTTATAAATCATGTCACCTTAGCATACCGATTCACTTTTGAGTGTTGAAGAAAGATGTTGAACTGAAAGTGGATGATGAGGATTATCCCTTGATAAAATATAATATGCTACAGACATTCTAAATGGATTAAGGGACAGACATTCTAAATGGATTAAGGGACAGACATTCTAAATTGATTAAACAACATATGTTTTAAGTGCAATGAGCAAATCATCAACAGACTTCATGTTTCATGGTGGTAAAGATGACTCAGGAAGCACAAAACCACTTTAAATCACAAAGATTTAATGCTTAAAACAAGATGTTGGATAAAACTTCAGATTCCAATTTGTTCAAGCTAGCATTCATACATCACATTGGTAGTAGCTGGCATCTCTTGCTAAAGGTGAATTATGTTTTACAGGAAAAACATATGTATTAAAGAGAAAATTTAAATTGACCTCATATTTTTACCTGGCAGCAGAATTGTGAATCCTTTTTGATTTAGAATAAAAAATCTTTCACCCTTTTTATTAGCTTGTAATCAGCTTGCAAATACTGAAAATCTATCAATGTTTTTTGTTGATAAGCAGTTTTTCACCTTTTTCACCTTTATAATATAATTTTGCGTTGTAGGATACTTTTTGGTTCCTTAGAAGTTGTAAGCAAAAGGGTGCCACTTTACATGGTCAATCAGAGCGATAAAGCATGATGAGAGATATTGGGCCCACTTGAGTCTCATCTTAATGTTATAGCTGTATCTGATTTTTCACCATTGAATGGTTAATGATAATGATGCATTTAATGTAAGTAACAACAGTCTTTAATTGTTTTGAATACACATCTACACTGAAAAAGTTTACCTTTTATTGTACATTAGATGTTTTTAGCTTTTGGTGCCAAAGTTGACCAACCACAGACAGCATTAGCAGCTGGTGGTTGCTGCTGACTTTCTGAAAGTTAGGTTGGACTGTACATATCAATCATTAGGAAACCAAGAACAAATAATGGTTGCTTTGATGAGATCCTTGATCTGAACTTGTGGCATTCTTAATGAATATACACAGAGGGACTGGAATAATTTAGGAAATTATCTTATTCAGTTATAATCATCATTCTGTTTATTCACCTGTTTTTGTAATTAAAAATATAGTTTATACCGGTATTGTCAATGAGGACTGTCAGAGAGTGTAAAATTGCATTATTCCTAGGCTTGAAAAAGTCACTTGTAGTCTAGTACTTAGATATTTTGGTAAATGATGATATTAACCATAATTTACCACAATTACTGATGTTAACTTGTTTTAGCCAGTTATTTTCACCTGGTTACCAGCAGGAAATGTATTAGTTGAAGGTAACTGAAGGAAAACTCTGAATTCATACAGAGTTTTTAGTTCATATGCTGATTTGCATGAAATTGTTATGTAATAATGGATTCCTGTTCATGAGAAAGCCTATAGAATGTTCATGAGTGTGACAATAGTATCTTGAACTTTGTCAAATATTTCATCGGCAGAACTTTGTCATCATGTCAGATGTGGTGAAATAAAAAACAATCCTTTTCTTGTTTCAGTGTTGCATTACTACTTGGAGCACATTTATTTTTCACTCACCCACAATACGTATTTATAAGTTGGATTCAGCTGCCAAAACAACATAGACCCTGATTTGCCATGGCATGATAAGCCAACAGACAGCATTATGAAGTGGCAGGTCTATGTTGTTTTCATATAGAATCTATATCTGATAAGTTATAAGTGAAATTAATAATTCATGAGGTAAGTAGATTGCAGTTTATTCTTTTTAATTACAAGTTCTTTGTCAATCACATTGAATATTATTTAAAAGTGATGATTTAATTGGTACAGAATGGTTGGAGGATTCATTTGTTCTTATTGGAAGTGTATTTTTTAAAACTTTATTCTGTACTTAGCCTTTTATATTCAAACTTCTAATTGACAAAAACAAACACCATCTTAGGAGTTTCTTAAAGGGAAAAATGCTAGCTTCATTTTTTTATATACTTTTTATATTTCATTTTAACGGGGTGCTTAAAGATGGGTTAAGAGGGATTTTGCATTAGACAGGTCTTTACTTATTGTCTGATAGGCACAAGTGTTAGTCACAATTGACTAATGCAAAGAAGACTGGCTTTAATAGGGGTTTGATCTCACTGCCTGTCTTTGTATGACTGGTTGCATATACCTGTCTTTGTATGACTGGTTGCATATACCTGTCTTTGTATGACTGGTTGCATATACCTGTCTTTGTATGACTGGTTGCATATACCTGTCCAGTATATGACATGTATATTTATGGCCCTGTTTACTTCAGTTGAGAATCAACTGAAACTATGAGATAATGCACATGTTTTACATTTTTAGGCAGTAAGACAAACAAGCAGTAGAAACAACTGCTTTCTGTTTAATTTTGTTTCAGATAGAAAAGTAAGATACAGAAATTGCAGTGATCATTTATTTTCCAAGAATAAAAATGGCTAAATGTGAGAAGTTGAAAATAAATAATGTAACAAATACATCTGAAGGGATTTGAACTCAAAACTCTGACACATTATCAATTCACTGAATCCACTCAGCTAATTGGACACAAGGTAGAATGTGTTGGGAGTTGCTGTATAATGTGTTGGAACCCATGATACAGTATAGAAAATATATCATCATAACAGCATTATAAGTTTTGGACTGCGTGTCTGATTTGTTATAAATGTAACCTTGTTGTGTACAGCCCAGATGAGGACCTGAGTCTGTAACTTTGTTGTGTACAGCCCAGATGAGGACCTGAGTCTGTAACTTTGTTGTTATCTTGTTAGTCCTTCCAAGCCTTGGGTTGTTACTCAGACTCTCCCTTCTTTAGTATGACCGTCCAACTTTTCGCTGGATTTGCAAAAACTTTTGTCTGTAATCATTTGTCAAGTGCAGGAATTCAGGGTATTTCATTGCATGTGTATATACATATATCCAGTTGTGTCTGCTAAAAGTTAGAAGATCATCACCCTTGAAAGTAGAGATTTCTTTTAACCATACAGTGCATTATGCAGAGGTTAGATGATCCACATAACTATTCTCCTAATGTCAGTGTGTTTGGTAATATATTTGATGGAGAAAGGAAATTTGATAGTGAAGTATGTTTCTCCTAAATACTTCCCCAGCAACATTATAATAAATGCCTCCCATCCCTCCATGCAGTGCGAGCATCCTGTCTTAGATGGTGCACAAGTTGGCATTGGAATACCACCTAGCGGGGTAAGAGAAGGTAATCAGTAAGAGTTGTTTCCCTTCATATATACATAATATTGACAGAGGCCTTGTCAAGTTAAAGGAAGAGTAGAAGTTATTCCCTATCATTAATGTGGTTGGGTAAGTATTTTAGGAGAAACATAATTTACTAAGAAAATATCCTTTTTGTTTATCTGACACACCAGTCTTGTCAGATAAACAGAAAACAAGAGGCAGGGGAACAAGTAGCGGCATCAAATAGAATCTTAAAGTAAAAAAGTTCATTTTTGTTTGGTTTTTCGTAAGGACAGCAGGTCAGATAGACGTGTAAGTGATATCTCATTTTAGAATGAGTTTGACCCACTATGATTGTGGCATTGCCCTGATTTGAAGGAGGCCAGTTGGCTCCTTTTTTCTGTAACATGTCTAAAACACTGCATTGTTTATTGTGATAGGTTGCCCTCAGCAGGTTAACTGTGTATTGTGCATGTTACTAAAGATATGAAGTAGATGAGCAGACTAAATGCATTTCAGGTTAGGTCTCACCATAGTAGCTAATCAAGTTAATTACCTGATGTATGAAGTACATGTAATAGTGGTCATACTGGCTGTCACTTCAGTATCTTTCACCCATTAAAACATGGCTTTCAGGGGTGGACAATTATAATAGCTTGTGAAGAAATTCTAAAGAATAATGATTAAGAAAAGAGAACAACAAAATAATCTTTCATTATAGTACTTCTTTGATATCATAGAAACAAATAGATATCTTTTATGCCCTGTTGTAGAAGGTCAGTATTTCCATGTTAGTATTACTCTAATCTAAATTTATTTTCTGTATGATAATGTTTACAGTGACTGTTGAAGATTATTAAAATCTCAGTAGAGGCAAGCTGTGTAATTGTTGATGACATTCAGGTTGCCAGTCCTCAAAGAAAAAATTGTTTAGACACAGTCCCCAGGCTGTTGACTTAAATAAACTCACAAGCCTGACTGAAATTCCACAGAGCCTGGACTTCAATTTCCACATGCCCCAAATTTACCCCTTTTTAATATTGTCACACAGTGTTGCAATAGCTACAGTTTGAATATATAATCAATAGGGTTCAGAGGAGTTTGAAGGTAATGCAAGTGTCATTAGTGTTCAAGACTATGCTGGCATGCTTCACAAATTAAAACTCCATCAACCAAGAGTTCTGAAATTTTTGGGGGGGGGGCTTTTCTGATAGCTAATAGCTTCCTCAATTGGCTTCAGAAATGAATTACACTTGAACACTATTCCAACAACTGAAATGATCATGCTTTGCATTCTATATACATGCAGTAAAATCAACTTCAAAGAAAAATTGCTACAGTTCATAAAGTTGTCAAAGCTATAATACCTGGTACATATGGCTTAAACATTCTCATCCAAGGAAATATTATGTAATAAGTTTTGCCCTTGTACACACATCTAGTATCTCTTTGATTTTCCTATAATGGGCTGTTCCACTTCCTGATCCTACCTATGCAAATTAGCACAATGGTGGTTTATACCTGATCTCTTTGCCTTTAATTGCCACTATTTTAACTGCCCATTGGATAGTTTTACATGAGCTTCAGTCATGATAGTGTACTGTTTATACATGCTATATTTTTTTTTAAGATTACTGAAACTTGTGTTTTCTCGAAACACAACTGTGTCAGGGGGTTTGGGAGTACAAAATCGTATTTTTAGCATGACATGCCATGCTTCAATCTGATTAAAATCAGATCTCAGTTTTATGTAGGATAGAGGTGATCAGATTTATATTGCGCCATGTTATGGCAGGTATATCAACATCTTTAAAATACATGTACACATTTCATCAGTGCAGTCAAAGTTTCCTCAGGCAAATTAAAATTTGTTTTGACGGGCACCTCACTTAGAATAGAGGACAGGCCCGATCTAAAATTAGAGGGCTTTTGGATTTTTTGAGGACTGGTTACAAAACATACAACCACTCTCACATTAGTTGACAAGATGGACAACCATTTGTCTCAATATTTGACAACATGTAGATCCACTGTCACATTTGTTGACAATCATATAAGACTCAGACTTCATTTTGGTGATAGAACATAGGAATTTCCTGGAACACAGAACATTTAGTAGAACAATGGAATTTTTTGGAATATAGGAATTTCTTGGAACACAAAACATTTTGACATTTCTTTCAAGTTTGTCATCATTATAACAAGCATATTTCTTCCTTGGGAGTTATGTCAGGTTTGACCAACTACAGTCTGATTATTTTCATCCAAGTGCAGATAACTGTGTCATGATATGCTAAGATACACTTTAATGCCAGTATTAATTGACCACAAGATCTGATAAAGTAATGAACACTATTTTGTTGCTATGGTAAAGTAATTAACATTATTTTAGCCTAATTTGCTTAGACCTGTGATGACCAACTTATTGTCTTGCCTGTTTTAGCAGATGGCAAGACATAAGTATTACTTACTGGATGGTGATGACATTATTTTGTCACAGAGAGTGTTAAAATTTGTTGGTGTTTAATGGGACAGTAGCACAAGAAGGTAGTGGGTTATTTTGTATCTGGGCAATTGGAACAAAGTACCTTGACCTAGGACACACCATGGTAGACAACTTGGGTTGATTTGAACTTAACAGTTTTTTGGTAATTAGACATGCATTCTAACCAGCTAGCCACCATGGGTTCTGCCTTCAGTAGTCATCTCTTATAATGTATAATAACACCATATAATCAAACATTTTATTGACTGTTGCTTCCTGATTCAAACTCTGTAGGTAAGACATTACTTTCATTATGACTCATTCTCTTTAAGGATTTATATAAAATGTATAACATTTTAAAATAGGACAAAAGTTTGTCATTCTCATCTCCATTTTATAATTGGCTCTCAACTCCTCAGCTACAAAAAGAGGAGGAGTGTTCATTATTTAACACCAATGTTATCAACCCATTAATTGATGGACTATAATTTCAAATGATAAGAAAACAAGTTTTTTGTCAAAAACTGGTGTTGTTTGTGTATTTCATGAAAATGTATCAGATCCAACTGTCGATTGAAACAAAATTTGGGAACACATAAAAAACCATATTAAGCATAATATTGTCAGGAAAATAATTATATTAAAGTATAGTATGTGGCTATAAATCAGCCTCCATTTCCAAAATTCTAAATGACACTTTATGCTGAAGCTGAGGATGTTATATGATTCATTATATTTATTTGATTCTTGTATTAAAATATCCCAGCAGTTCCAACATTTTATCCTTGCATCCAGACTGACTATTTAATGCCAGCAATTCCAATATTTTATTGGTGTGTCCAGACTGACTACTTCCAAAAATTGTACATAACCTTTTTATAATTTCCTTTGGTGTTAACATTTTCTATTAAAGTTTTTGTAAGTCATATATACTACATGACAGCACTGGTCACAGGTGAGACATAGGTTTTTGAAACTGTATGTACTGAGGAGACGTTATAGTATAGGTCACAGGTGAGTTATAGGATTTTTGCAAAAATCTTGTCTAAAATTAGGCATGCATAGACTGATGACCACTCACTTGAAACTGATACATGTGCAATGTTCCCCTGATAATGGAAACCTCATCATTACAACTTGGATGACATGGGTGTTTGAATTTTTAACTGGCCTGGCTATATGAGAAAATGACGTATGGTAATGCCTAGGGTCCTTCTGTTGTTATCTGTCTGTCAAAATTCTCTAATTTTTGTGCAAAAAATGCAGTAGATATTTTGATCAAAATATACAGGAAGCATCTTGACATGAAGCCTATAGAAGAGTGAACAAAAGATGCCATCGAATATGGCCACTGTAACTCATAAAAATACTGTAGCAGATCAATCAGCCACACTACTATAAGGCTCATTCTTAGGTTGTTTGGATACATATTTACGTTGGAGTGAAACCCCACTATCTAAAGCTGCTGCTCCAGAATGTGACATCTCTGACCAGCAGGATTATTCGTTTTTCTGACTTCAGTTCACTGCCTGGTCACAGACTCGGTCGTTCACTGGGTTTCTTTGTTGCTCATGTCATCAGCTATATATTGCAGTAAATCGCCAGCTGAATC
The DNA here is from genome assembly GCA_016617855.1 of Megalonaias nervosa. Lineage (NCBI taxonomy): Eukaryota > Metazoa > Mollusca > Bivalvia > Unionida > Unionidae > Megalonaias > Megalonaias nervosa. The sequence goes on along the minus strand of JAECUM010004314.1, from coordinate 53,991 downwards.
TTGTTCTGTGTGACCAACTGGATAATATTCTAAAGTCATCGATTGGGTTATGGTCTGAGTTGTTGCTCCTTCAAGATCGACAGAGAGGCAAAGAATGAGAGAAGAGGGAGATTCAGTAGCAATCAGTATTCTTGGAAAATACTGGTAAACAAAATCTCAATGCTTTCTTAATGGGCATTCTGGTCAACAAAAGTTCTAATCCTTGGCCATTTGAGATCCGTAATTCATTGTTACCCTATTTGGCAATCTGCAACAAAATGTGATTGCTCCAGCTGGATGGCTTTTCACTAATTCGCTTGAAGGGGATGTCTTATCTTTAGCTCATGCTTATTAGACACCACACCACCATCTCAGCCACTGTTGGCCCACACATATACAAAGCCTGCTTACATGTGCTTTTCTTTTTACTGTACCATGAATTGTATAGTATATGCCCAAACTATATTGAATTGTCTCCAGTACTAGTACTAGTAAACCATGGTTGGCTCTTGAGATTATTGACACGGGGTCTCAGTGACCCTGTTCTTTGATCAAGGTATGTGGTCTTGAACTAAACTTTGCAGAGACCATTATTTCCTTACGCTTAAAACAACAGTGACCTTTTGCCATTAGTTCTCAAAGTCTGTAGGCTTTTTACTATGCTAAGTGCTAGCCATCCACAAAGTTTGGTAAAGACACTTAGTCTAGAACATTATTATGCAGAACCCTTCACAATGACCATGACTTTTCAGTCATGTGACATTGACCCTTAAATCAGTACCTCAGGTGCTAGCCATCTGCAGTGTTTGGTCCCAGTCTGTAATGTAGAACTAATGGCATTTTGTGGGAACTGTTTTTCTTGTATACTGAGAGTGACAGAACTGTTTTTCTTCTTTCACCGACAGTGACTTTGACCCCCAAATCAATAGAATCCTTCATTAACCCAAGTGCAAGTCATCCACAAAGCATGGCCTAGGTTTGTAATGTAGAGCTAATGTTACTGTGTAGAGGCCTTTCGTCTTCTTTTAGCCACGGTGACCTTCGAAAACTGATGGGCTTCATTCTTACCCCAAGTGCAAGTCAACCACAAACATTGGTCTAGATCTGTGTTGTAGAACTAATGTTATTTTGCAGAAACCATTTTTCTACTTTCTGTCACAGTAACCTTGAACTTCAACTCAGAAATTGATCATCAGCTTTCTTACTCCATCCACGATTTTTGGTAATGGTAGGTCATAAATAACTCGTTAATTATGGAAGTGAAATAGGGAGGAGGGATGGTGAATGCCATAACATAATATACACATAGTTATTGCAGGTGAATAAAATAGAAAGCAAATTCAACACTTAAAAACTGCTCAACAGACTTTGACCAAATTTAATAGAAAGCACCCTGGCATGAAAGGTTTCGAAACGTATTCAAATTATGGTGAAACACCATCCAATATGGCTACTGTTTTGAAAAAAAAAAATAGAAGAACCTTTCAGATAAGTTTTCTCATAAACTGCGCAACAAAATGTGGCTATGTCCAACAGAAAGCATCCTTGCATGAAGTCATTTCAGAATTTGACAGATGATACTAATCTACGACCCAGCTTGACCACTGTTGCGGAAGGTATACAAACTTGAAACAATTTTTTAAAAAACTGCCAAATTGAAATTATCAAATTGGACAGAAACATCCCAACATGAAGACCTTTCAAGGTTTTACAAATGAAGTTGATCAGCAGTGCAATATGAATGATGCCACTAAAATTATTAAACAATACGTTAAATAAATGGCTTCTTTTGAAACAAATGTTCAAGAGAATTTTGCCAGTTATATCAGAAAATATTCTTGCATGAAAGTTTTTCAGGTCTGGACAAATGATGTTCTGATCTGCACATATGAACCAGTTTTTACATCACTCTGCTGAGAAATATGAAGTCCACTTGGGTCTCTTATTATTGTATATTCAAGTCTACATGACCATTGAGGAGTATCCACACAATCAGATATTTTGGTCTTAAGTGTTTTAAATTATAGCCACTGATGCAGCAGTACTTGCCTTATCAGTTGATATCTCTCTGTTTCTTTGTTTGTACCTTTGTACCCTCACATGAAAAGGTCTGTGGTCACTACTTATTCTAGGCTTGAGGGTTTTCACTGCATTCATTGGCTCCTTTCAACTCAGATATGTTTTTTGATGGGAGTAAAGTAGCAACAAATACTTTTAAAGTGGCATTCTTTTATTTTCCCATTTTTATATCTTGATTAACAGATACAGTGAACAATTAGTCAAATATATGTAAAAGATGTACATAACAATTAGTTAAATATACTGATTTAAATTTTGTTGTGAGGGGTCATTCATAATGCATACATAGGATAAAAAAAGAGTTACATTCATTTGAAATGGTCAATCTTACACAAATCGTGTTATTTATTAGTGACATTCACAGATGTCATACTGGGTCTTTGGTAAAGTATTCCGTGTCCTTAATTATTTTCATAAATCGTCATTATGGCATAAATTTCAAAATTACTTAATAGGCAAGTATCTATTGGACATTTCTAACTGGATGTCACCAGTGCCAGATTATCCATTAAGTGCACTAAGCTGGTGCTTAGAGCACCAGCCTAACAGGGGCACCAGAAAAAATTTAAATTAATTCTTACTGATAAAATTGAATCATATATGACCATTTTGATCTCATGTACATGTATTTTTGATTTGGAATAATGTCCCACCTTTTTAGCTTTTAATATTTTTTTTTTTTTTTGAGTTTCACATGGTGGGGGGGAGGCACCATAATATTTTCAGTGCTTAGAGCCCTGGAAGGCCTTAATCCAGCACTGGATATCACAGACCACTATCAACCACTGTACTGTCTGAGGGCATAAAAACAGTGTTTATTTGCTAATGCTTCACATACATTTTCCTGTAAAAGACCATACTCTTTCCAAATGCATCAATTAAATTGTACAAATGCTCATGTTTTTGAAGAAGATTCATCTCTGCTGTCAACTAGATACTTGGCTTCATGCATTATATGGAGATTTAAGATAAGTGAACAATGAAAGACAGACTTGACCTGACAATGGTAACAACAATAATAATAATAATAATAATAATAATAATAATTATCCACGTTGAACTTAACACTAGATACAGTGACATACAAGCAATTATTCAAACATAAATTAGTACACTACTGAGATTCTGGTGGCAGGCACTTGCATGGAAGAAACCCAAAGGCAGTTAGCACAAATAGAAGTCTTGCAATTTAAATCTTATTTTAGCAACATCTCAAGGTGTATTGGGGGAAGAGGATGAATTTCATTGCTACTTCTGTTTTTCAGAGAACATAATCACACAAATTGGTGGTAATGCCTATAATCACACCAATGTTGACTGCTATCAGACTTTGTGGGTCCTTTTGGCAAGCATTGAAATTTAATGGCAGGACAAGTATCCTTCCATTAGATATCACATACTATGGAAAACTCTTTAAGTGTTATTACTTCTTGAGTTTTCAAACCACTAGTGTGAAGGGTCATCACAGAAACAGCAAAAATAGTGCCTGAAATTTGAATTGATGCTGCCTATCATTCAAATGGACAACAAATATTTGGTAGAATAGAAACTCCTACTACAGTCTTGGGATTTGGGACATAAAAGTGAAACCAATGTCTTTGTATGAGAATGATAGAACAGCAAGACAAGGCATCCAATAGAACATAATGTAAGATTTTAGCAGCTTTTGTAATTGTGTCAGTAAAGACAAACTTGGCAAATCCTTTATAATTGTTATTCTTAGATGACAATTTGAAAATAAATTGACAGTGGACTTATGGCCTACAATAAAATGTTTTCTTAGAACACAACTGCTCATGACATTGAATCACATGCAAGAAACAGGTTAGAATGGGTCTAATGGTTTAAAAAATATAATTTTACATATAAATCAAAATCTGTCAGTTAAGTTGCCTCAAACCTTCCAACTGAAAAATATAGTCCCAGATGAATAATAATTTATTAGATGAATACAAGTTTATTGCTAAATGTCTAATCCTTATGAAGTTATTCACATGAAACTGTAAAAATATAAAAAAAATGTGTTCAGATAACAATCAAATAGTTCAAGAAAGCATATAAATAAGGTGTATTTGTTTATGTTGGTTACAATATTGTCTACAAGATATTCATCTAGAAGGCATGATCTCAGACATCCATGCTGACTTGATAGCATATACAATCCTAAAATTAACTCCTTTTGAAATTATTTCCAGAAAATTTAACAGAAATGGTGGTTTAATAAAAAAAAATTGAAACTTGTGTGCATATATTATATTTTGAATAAGTATATGTAAGTGAAAACTTTCAAGGTATCTAATTATGCTTCTTAATGGTTTGGAAAACTTTGTACTCCTGGCAAGATTGTGTCATAGTCTGCCATGAAATGATAAGAGCACCATCATCATATCCATTATACAACAATGATAAAGGCTGGTAGATAGAGCTTGGCAGATTAGGTAGATTCTTAAATGCTAAGTGCATGCCCAACATCTTTTGTTAACAATATTATGACCATGTTCTTGATACTCCTGCTTTGAGATCCACATTTCCTGGAAGGTGGCAGAACTTGCTAATACAGCACCACCCAACCAAACTGTATGCTGCCTGTTATTTGAAGTGGTTATGTTTATTTTCACATTATCAGGGGCAAGTAGTCGAAGTTCATGCTTCAGGCGTTCTTCAAAACCTGGAAAGTAAGGAAAATGAAAAGTTTTTAGCATCTTTTGCAAGTTATTTGTTCACAGAAGCTGGTTTCGTTTTAGGCAGGATATTAAAGCTTGTTAGGGGTTGTTTTTTGTTTTTTTTTAAGATACTAAAATCTCTCAGTAGCAACATGGGTCGATTTATACCACATGCCATATACACTCGCTTATAAGTCAAGTCAAACTGAAACAACAAAGATATTGATCTGCAGTAGCATATGGTCCCTGCAGATCAGAGCCTATGTTGTTTTATCTATTGATAACTCCTAACAAATAGTACAGACCTAGATCTAACAGTGCATTATGTAATGGCAGATCTGGGTCTGTGCAGTTTTCAGTTGGAGCTGACTATAAGCAAGAACATACAATAATTTTGTGACCTTAGGATTGAAAGTTACAAAATTAAGTCTCATGATTGTTTCCTATAAGATTTCATGCAAAGTGAATTCTTCTAGCCACATGATCATGCCTTCAAATTTTCCGTTCTTCAACACTGTACATGCAGTTTAAATTAAAAACAGATGGTTTATTTCTGAAGCTGACTTAACTTTGTCTGACAGTCTTTATAATAATGGGGCTCGCTTGTATGAAAAGCTAACACCCACATTAAAGATCGTGAATTTTTAAGGGTGATACAACACCAGAGAGACTAATGCAATAACCTTCCTAAAGTTATAAATTTAGAGAAGACTGTATTAGAACCCAAAATTATCTTGTTGTCTTATTTTCTTCCATGATTTTACTGTTCATATCGAGAAAGAAAGAACTTAATAACCTTTCATTTGTGTTGTTCCTCCGACGAGAATGATATCTTTGTACAAGTCTCTTCTAGTGTCGACATCACATCTGTTGATCGAGTCAATAACAAGCTTGTGAACTCCAGCTATGTCAAGCCCTTCAAAAATGCATGGAAATAGATACAGATTAGTACCTCTACTAGAGGAACTAATGTAGTACTAAAGTTATATCTATTCCAAGGTCGAAGATAAGCAGATTAGTTTTCTTTTAGTCCTTTGTAAATCGCCTTGTGCAAAATTTCCTGAATTATGACGATTGATACACCAGCATCCTAGTTTTCCATGATCAAGACACGCATGTTGCAGCATTTGCCTCTCTAAATGATAATGGTGTTAAAATCAATCCTTTTATTTGGCTTTTTAAAATTAAATCGCAGTTTTAGCAGATACAATGTAATGAAATGAAAGAGATCTATATGTTGTGGTATATCAATAAATGTTTATGAAACAAAAATTAAAAGAAATCCAAAAGTGGAACCTGTTGTAGGTCTTGACATGCTGAATTCCAATAAGTTTGAGCACTTATCTATCATGTCGATAAAGCAGCAATGATACAAAACGTGTTTTTCGATAGCCCTCACTTCTGCTTCAAGAGAGTGAACCAAACACCATGATCGCAGATCGTAATTATCTGCAATTGTTAATTCAACGAGACGGTCACTTTAATGACGCCGCCTAGCTTCATCGCAAAGAGCCGATTGCCGCCCAGTGGTAATCAAGAAATAACACTAAGTTAGCTCTCCTCGAATGAATAACTCGAGAGAAGTGAACTTACAGGACCCAGTTGGTGCTCACAAAATATACCTGAAACGCACTCAGTCACCATGCCATGCCAATGGTAGCACAACCTTCTATCCAGGTATGAACAACAAACTTGCCCTGGATTCGCCTGAGAAACGTTCCTGAGAAATCGATATTTGTGATGTGATTTGTATTTGTGTTGACATCATTAGGTGTTTCTATTTATAGGTTCTGTAAGTATTTGCCTGCACGTGCGATAAAATATTCAGAAGCAGATTGCCAGCAAAGCTGATTACATGACTTTACTCCAATACCACACATAATACATGGACGAGTGAGGGGACTAACATGCAACATGAGTAAATGCGATTTACAGTATTCGTAATAGCATTTCTGCCATATAGTTTAAATTTTCCAAAGCACACACCTCTGCAGTAATTGCCTCCTTATTCCATTGAACTGTATATATATATATATATATATATATATATATATATATATATATATATATATATATATATATATATATATATATATATATATTGTTACGTATATGTAATTAAATTGCTTGTGTATTTGTTTTAAAATTCTTATTTTAATTTTATTTCATTACATTTTATTGTAATGATTATTTTCACGGGATTCGAAATTCTTTTTCAGTAATTCTGTTTATCTAAGACGTAAAACGTGTTACATGAGCAATATTTTTAGTTCAGCTTGGTCTGCAGTAGTGTAAGCACTACGCGAAAACGATTGGCTATTGCCAAGGTCATTTCGTCTACTCTGAATAAACATTGTTTTATTTTTAAATTTATTTCAGAGTGATACTAGATAGGGGTTCTTGTTACGTGACAAATTGCATTTTTCATTTTACGTTGTTTCAAGTGTTAGGAGACCAAGTAGTCTGTCTCGTGAGAACGGGATGATAATTCGGGTAGATATAATACTCTTCCCGAGCGCTTTTCAGTCAGTTGTATTCTGAAACCTTGAAGGCCGGATAGGTATTTTGTTGTTGAAACCAGACTGTTTTTGAAGTTCGTTTGTTTTTGGAATTTAATAATTTATTCTCTAGAAAACCAAACGAGTGCACTGTTTTATAAATTCTGGGAGAAAGAAATTCAGTGGAAATTTATTCTGGAATTATTCGGAAACATAAAATGTGATTCAGTTGAGGAATTGTTGCTATTTGTACATGGACCACATCTGACGTCATCGCCTTCCATATTGGAACATCGTCGAGATTCGAACTTGGATTCTAATAGAACTATTTAGTGATAGGACTTGTATTTTTTCATTCTTAGGATTAAATTTTGGATTATATTCACAAACCGTAAGTCCTATTTTCCAAGTTTTACATTGTTTTTCTAGGGAAATAAATTATTTTGTTAAAATATGCAAAGCTTGTTGTCTTCACTCTTTTCTCTTGTTATTATTGTACGAGCCTACACATAACAGGAGAAAACTGGGTCGCTTGTCCTTTGGATATATGAATTTTGGATAAATATTTCAGAAAACTTTTTTTTTAAAATTTAAATTCCCATAGTTTATAAATCCCAAGTACTATTTTACATTTTGTTTGAAATCTTTAGTGAAAACAACAGGCTTTCATTCACAATGTCATCAAAAGTGGAAATTTTCTTTCTAGTCCAACTTAGGAGCTGTTGGATAGTCTGAAAAAAGATGAGTTGCTTGAACTTGCCAGAAAGTACGATCTTTCTGAAGCAAAATCTTCCTTAACGAAACAAGAAATTAAAAATATTTTGATTCAATATTTGGTAGAGAAGAATGTTTTTGATAAATTTGTTGTTGTTGTGGGGCTTAACGCCATTTTTCAGCACACGATAGGCTATACATGGCGGCCAGTATTAATGGTGGAGGAAGAAACCGGGAAATCCGCGGAAAGAACCACCGACCCACGAGAATCTACTGGCAAGCTTTCTCACATATCCACATTCGCTGAATCTTAGACTCGAACCCACGCAGACAGAGGTGAGATGGCAGTGATCCGTAACGGAGAGCGCTTTAGACCACTGGGCCACTCGGGGCCCCGTTTTTGATAAAAGTGTTTTGGCTTCGGTCAGTAAGTCGGTATCGGACTCTGAGATAAAAGTAATGGAATTAAAAATGAAATATAAGATGGAATTGGAGTTAAGGAAGCTCAAGCTTCAGAAAGAGAAAGAACAAATGCAGTTGCAATTAGAAGAGAAGCAATTGCAATTGCAATTTGCAAAAGAGGAGAGAGAGAGAGAGAGAGAGAGAGAGACAGGAGAGGGAAAAAGATGAACAATTGCAATTTGAAGAGAAGGAGAGAGAGGCAGGAGAGGGAGAAAGATAATTACAATTTGAAAAAGAGGAGAAAGAGAGACAGGAGAGGGTGAAAGATAAACAATTACAATTTGAGAAAGAGGAGAGAGAGAGACAGATGCAATTACAAAGAGAGAAGGATGAAAGGGAATTTCAAATTAGAATGAAAGAATTTGAGCTGGCAAGTGGCCAACACGATCCCACTTTACATACAAATTCAAGTTTTTACATTACAAAAAATATTAGGTTAGTTCCCCCTTTTAGCGAAAAGGAAGTAGACAAATATTTTATCTATTTTGAAAAAGTTGCTGAAAATTTGAAATGGCCAATGGAGCATTGGACTCAATTATTGCAATGTGTACTTTTCGGAAAAGTCCGAAATATTTATGCATCCCTGTCAGTACAACAGAGTTCTGATTATGATTTGGTTAAGGATTGCATTTTAAGCGGTTATGCGTTAGTCCCTGAGGCTTATAGGCAAAAATTCAGAAACTATAAAAAAGAAGCTGGACAGACTTATGTTGAATTTGCTAGAGAAAAAGAACAGTTATTTAAGAGATGGTTCTTAGCCAAGAAAATTGAACATGATTATGAAAGTCTTGAACAACTTGTGTTACTTGAAGAGTTCAAAAACTGTGTTCCTAATGACATTAAGAATCATCTTGAAGAGCATAAGATTGAAACCTTAGAAAATGCTGCTTTTGCTGCCGATGAGTATTCCTTAACTCATAAAGTTCCTGTTGTAGGCAAATCATTCACTCAGCAGTCTACTGGTAGAAAGGTATTCCAGCCCAATACAATTCCTCCAAAAAATCAATCTGGTACAACTTCTAAAAATCAAGCTTCTGATAAACTTGATTCAAAATCCTTGTCTATTCCTACGTGTACCTATTGCAAGAAAAAAGTACACGTCATTTCTGATTGCATTAAATTGAAATATAGGCATCAGAATCAAGATAGACCTGTCCCAAATGCTCTTATTTCTAAGAGGTCAAGGTCACGGTCATGTATTGAAAGCAATACATTTGTTGGGTTTAATAAACCCCAGTCTGATTTTATTATGGAGAATTATGAACCATTCATGTTGAAGGGTTCTATATCACTCTTAGGTGATTCAGCCAATCCTATCCATATTAAAATTTTAAGGGATACAGGAGCTTCTCAGAGTCTTTTATTATCAGGTACTTAGCCTTTTTCTGAGAAGTCCAGTTCTAATGAGAGTGTTCTCATTCAGGGAGTAGAGTGCGGCTTTGTTAATGTTCCTCTCCATTCTGTAAATTTGTCATCAGACTTAGTTTCAGGACATGTGACAGTCGGAATAGTGTCTAATTTACCCGTTGAGGGCATACAGTTGTTGCTAGGCAACGACCTAGCTGGAGACAAGGTTGTGGTTAATCCACTTGTAACTGACAAGCCTTCTTTAGATCAGAAAGTCGATCCAATTGAAAAAGAATACCTTGAGTTATATCCAGCTTGTGCAGTTACCAGAGCTATGTCAGAGAAAGCTCTTGAGAATGATTCTGATAAGGAAAATATTCCTTTCGCTGACACTTGTATTGGTCAGGGTTTTGATGAGGTCACTTGCACTTCTAATTTGGATCATCAAAAGGTATTGATCACAGTGATCCTCTTTTAAATACTCATTCTCTTTTATCTAATCAGGGTGATAAACGACAATCACCTGTCGTCGAACAGGAAAAAGATCGTGAGATCTCCTGTTTGTTTCAGAGGGCCATTAGTGAAACTGAAGTACGTGTCTGTTATTTTATTAAAATTGGAATTCTTATGAGAAAATGGAGACCTCCCGAGGTACCTGCTAATGACGAGTGGTCAGTGAACTATCAGAATGTAGTTCCAAAATCTTACAGACAGGAAATACTTAGTTTGGCCCATGAAACTCCTCTGGCTGGTCATTTAGGGACAAATAAAACTTATAACAAGATCTTGACTCACTTTTATTGGCCAAAAATCAAAAGTGATGTTTGTAAATTTTGTAGATCTTGTCATACATGTCAAATGGTAGGAAAACCCAATCAGAAGATACCTAAAGCTCATATGCAACCTATTCCTGCATTTGACGAACAATTTAGCAGAATTATGGTAGATTGTGTTGGTCTCTTACCTATGACCAAGTCAGGCAACCAATATTTGTTGACCATTATGTGTGCGTCAACAAGATTCCCAGAGGCAATTTTTTTGAGGAATATTAAAACCAAAACTATAGTAAAAGCTTTAATAAAGTTTTTTACTCAATTTGGCCTTCCCAAATCTGTCCAATCGGATCAAGGGTCAAATTTCATGTCTGGAATTTTCCAGCAAGCTATGCACGAATTAGGCATTAAACAATTTAAATCTTCTGCCTATGATCCTGAGAGCCATGGGGCCTTAGAAAGATTTCATCAGACTTTAAAGAATATGATTCGATCATATTGCTTTGATACTAGCAAAGATTGGGATGAAGGCATTCATTTACTTTTGTTTGCTGTTAGGGAGTCCGTACAAGAATCTTTAGGATTCAGTCCTTTTGAACTAGTTTTTGGACATATTGTCCGTGGACCTTTGAAGTTGTTGAAGGAGAAACTTCTTTCAAATGAAGATACTGAGCTCAGTCTTCTTGATTATGTTTCTGATTTTAAGTACAAATTGTCAAAGGCCTGTGAGGTTGCAAGAGCAAATCTGCGCTCTACTCAGTTCAGAATGAAATCAAGATATGATAAAAACTCAGGGGATAGGAGTTTTCAGCCTGGTGATAGAGTTCTAGCTCTCTTGCCCATTCCACAAAATCCCCTTCAGGCCAAGTATTATGGTCCATACACAGTTGAAAAGAAAGTAAATGATTTAAATTACATCATAAATACTCCTGGTAGGCGAAAACAAAAACAACTTTGCCACATTAACATGTTAAAGGAGTATATTGAAAGAGATAGCCAAGTAAATCATACAATGAATTCAGTTGTACCTGTCCCACCAACTGATGATTTAAGTGAAGAAATTCAATTGGACACCGTTGATCTTGGAGCAACAAATCTTCGGAATTCGGAAATTATGAAAGATCTAGACCAGAAACTTTTCCATTTACAAGAACAAGAAAGAAATGAACTGTTATTATTCGAATATGAGCACTTGTTTCCGGATATTCCTACGAGGACAAACAAAATTTTTCATGACGTTGAAATTGTAGATTTAAAACCTGTGAAACAACACCCATACAGGATGAACCCTCTCGAACAGGAATACTTGATAAAGGAAATTCAGTATTGCTGGAGAACGATTTCATAGAGCCCAGTAAAAGTGATTGGAGTTCACCATGTATACTTGTTCCGAGACCGGATAAAACTTTCCGTATGTGCACTGATTATAGGAAGGTGAACAGTGTGACAAAAACAGATTCATTTCCATTACCAAGAATCGATGATTGTATTGATAAAATTGGAAATGCCCAGTACGTCACCAAATTTGACTTTCTGAAAGGATTTTGGCAAATTCCACTTACGGAAAGAGCGAAAGAAATTTCGGCATTTGTGACTCCAGATGGACTCCATCAATATAAAGTAATGCCGTCGGGATGAAGGGTTCCCCAAGTACGTTTCAACGCTTGATGAATATGATTACCTCTGGTCTAGATAATTGTGTTGTTTACATTGATGATGTCATCATCTACAACGACACCTGGAAAGGACATCTAGCCGCGATTCGGAAATTCTTTGAAAGACTCACTGATGCTAATTTGACAATCAATTTATCTAAAAGTGAGGTCTGCCGTGCTTGTGTAACTTTTCTAGGACATATTGTGGGACATGGTCAAGTTAAACCTATTGATGCTAAAGTTAAAGCTATCTCTGATTTTCCTGTGCCTGTCAGTAAAATGCAACTGATGCGATTTTTGGGCATGGCCGGATACTATCGAAAGTTTTGTTCCAATTTTTCCAATATTGCTGAACCTCTGACAGATTTGTTAAGTAAGAGAAACAAGTTTCTTTGGACCGAAAAATGTCAGGAAGCTTTTGATAGATTAAAAGCCATACTCAAAAGTGCGCCGGTTCTAACAGCTCCAAATTTCAATCAGTCTTTTAAATTGTCTGTGGATGCAAGTGATGTTGGGGTTGGGGCAGTATTGATTCAAGAAGATAGAAATGGTATTGATCACCCAGTGTGCTATTTCTCTAAGAAATTAAATAAGCACCAAAGAAATTACTCAACAATCGAGAAAGAATGTTTGGCTTTAATATTGGCATTAGAGCATTTTGAAGTTTACATTAGCTCAGCTCCTTCTCCGGTTGTTGTGTATAGTGATCACAACCCCCTTACTTTCATCGACAAGATGAAAAATAAAAATCAAAGATTATTAAGGTGGAGTTTGTTTTTGCAAGAGTATAATCTCAACATCAGGCACATCAAAGGAAAAGACAGTTTGATTGCAGATGCACTTTCCCGTGTATAGAAATATTATTTCATGTACACTTTATATAATTCATAAGAATTTTCTATGTAATTTTGTTTAGCTCATGTATAATTTACATATGGTAAAAAGGAAGCTTTATTATATAAATCTTTCTTTTTTTATGGGGGGAAGTGTTACGTATATGTAATTAAATTGCCTGTGTGTTAGTTTTAAATTTCTTTTTATTTTAATTTTGTTCATTACATTTTATTGTAATGATTATTTTCACGGGATTCGAAATTCTTTTTCAGTAATTCTGTTTATCTAAGACGTAAAACGTGTTACATGAGCAATATTTTTAGTTCAGCTTGGTCCGCGGTAGTGTAAGCGCTACGCGAGAACGATTGGCTATTGCCAAGGTCATTTCGTCTACTGTGAGTAAACAATGTTTTATTTTTAAATTTATTTCAGAGTGATACTAGATAGGGGTTCTTGTTACGTGACAAATTGCATTTTTCCTGTCGCGTTGTTTCAGGTGTTAGGAGACCACGTAGTCTGTCTCGCGAGAACGGGATGATAATTCGGGTAGATATAATACTCTTCCCGAGCGCTTTTCAGTCAGTTGTATTCTGAAACCTTGAAGGCCGGATAGGTATTTTGTTGTTGAAACCAGACTGTTTTTGAAGTTCATTTGTTTTTGGAATTTAATAATTTATTCTCTAGAAAACCAAACGAGTGTACTGTTTTATAAATTCTGGAGAAAGAAATTCAGTGGAAATTTATTCTGGAATTATTCGGACACATAAAATGTGATTCAGTTGAGGAATTGTTGCTATTTGTACATGGACCACATCTGACGTCATCACCTTCCATATTGGAACGTCGTCGAGATTCGAACTTGGATTCTAATAGAACTATTTAGTGATAGGACTTGTATTTTTTCATTCTTAGGATTAAATTTTGGATTATATTCACAAACCGTAAGTCCTATTTTCCAAGTTTTACATTGTTTTCTAGGGAAATAAATTATTTTGTTAAAATATGCAAAGCTTGTTATCTTCACTCTTTTCTCTTGTTATTATTGGACGAGCATACACGTAACTATATATATATATATATATATATATATATATATATATATATATATATATATATGTGTGTGTGTGTGTGTGTGTGTGTGTGTGTGTGTGTGTGTGTGTGTGTGTGTGTGTGCGAAAAGTGTATACAATTGGGTAACAACTTAGTGCCATGTAGAGTAATTTCTTCATTTATGGTAATTTGAAATATTGTATGAGGGTCTTGTAAGTAATCTGGCTTGTAATCTAAATAATCAATAACAAATCTGCAAACTTGTGTAAAATGTGCCTTAAGTCGATGCCAGCCCATATGAACTCCAATAATTCATCACTGAGTATTAAACGAATCCACATACTGCCATTCACAGTATTAAATCCAATCAGTCTTAATGTTTTGGATTATTTGTGTATATATCGGTTATACTTTTTGCTTCTCTGGGCATAGAAGCGGTTTCATAAAGTTTCTCCCATCATCTTGAGAGTGTAGATGCCATTGTTATCTTAATACTGAAATTATTTCTTTAATGATAATATTCCACTTTATATTTACTATCACTGCTGCATTCACTACATTCGTCATCTTCGTCGCTAGGTTCAGTCACTGACGTTAGAGACTTGAAGTTTTCTTGCACAGTATCATACAATAATTTTTCACGTTTGTTTTCATAAACTTGACACAGCGTACGTCTTTGTGCTTCTAATAGGATTTCTAAGTCGATTCACCTGTCAAGAAGCTCCGGATGCGTATTTGAAAAAATCATTCAACATCATTGAGCCTCTTTGACAAATCTGTATGACGCATTTAAGCGATAGAGTGATTTAATCTTTTTTGTAAGGTTAGGAACTCTCCACTGTTAGGGCATTTTCATTCCCGCATTAGATACGCTCAGATTCTTTCAAAATACTATACACATTAATTTGTAAACTTTTCGCCATTGTATTAATTCCGCAGTTGTTGTTTAGAATAATTTTCTCAAACAATCTCTTAGCCATATCCTCACACAATCTTTAAAATATATAGTCCCAGTTAATATAAAATATAACAGCACGAAGAAAACAATATTAGCAGAATATTTCGCATACGGTATAGTATCGATTAATAATCAAATTCCTGTAGTAGTATTTTAGTCTCACAGAAAAGGAGTATCAAATATATAGTCACAATCAATACAATATTGACCTCACTGAAAACTTCACTTGTGTGCATAGATCGTGTGTGTAGCCAGTTTCAATAATAGTAATCAGACTGTTCACCACGCGAGCATTGATACAAAGAATAATCGTGGACGTACTTATGTATTTGTATTTGCCGTTGTCCTTGTATTTTTTTTTTTTTTTTTTTGTCACGTCGACGGAGTTATGCCACAAACTCAGAGACGTGTAAGTAATGTGATAATAGTGGGTTTGTTTGGTTACTGGTCTAGGTTAAATCTTGTACCGCACATGAATTTCCTCTGGCATATGGTGACTTTGCTTGGCGGTTCTCTAGGCGGACTCGCACGTGTGCGAGTGTGATGTGAAGATAAAGGCATGGGGAATAAAAGGCTTTGACTAGATCAGTAACAAAACTCCAGAGCTGCTATTATCATGCTACTAATATTAAACTTGAATGAAGTTAAATATCTCAATTTTGCATGAAAGACTCTACAGGGATCAAGGGTACTATGTTCGATATGTTTAGAACGTTCAATGTCTAGGACGACGCACCGCTTTGGTGGCCTAGTGGTTAGAGCGTTCGCATCGGATGTGGGAGGTCGCGGGCTCGAACCCTGGTAGAGTCACACTAAAGACTTATAAAAATGGTACTAACAGCTGCCTCGCTAGGTGCTCAGCATTAAGAGGTTAGTGTTAGGACTGTTCGGCCTGGAGTCGGAATAATGGGACATCATGCTACATGTCTGCGGCATGATGCCCCAGTGCCCCATCACTATAGCATGCCACACCGCAGACATCGTAGCGATATGACTGAAAAACTGTTAAAGCTACGTTAAAAATCTAAATCACCCACACTAGGACAACGCATGCATATAATGCTAACCTATGTTAATTCTGTTTATCAGGAGGCCAGCACACCTATGATTTGTGTCATTTCACCATCTTCTTGAGCACAAATGTAACTTTTTAGTTCTTATTTTTTAGTTTCGTCCTCGAAGGGACTAAACATACTGCCGACCAGAATTAGGTCACATTGTTTCTTACCAATTAGAGAAGGGTTGAATAGCGGCTCTCCGCACTCGTATCTCTCATTCCCAATCCGGAGCTGGGTTCCGTCTGGCAAAACGTAGACCTCTTCCTCATTTCTGGTTCCCGATTCCGCAATGGGTTCTTCAGCGATGCGGCCTAGTTTCTCCTTGATAGTGTTGACAATTTCTCTTTCGGAAACTGAATATAGATATGATCTGCATGATTCACTTAAAATGCCAGTGAATGACCGAAATTAGTATCAAGATTTGGGGCAATCGTGGCAGCTCATTTGGTACAGCGTCGGATTCGTAATGCAAGTGTCAAATGTTCGATACCCACCTATGCCAGCTTAGTTCGGTTGCTTCAGTGTTTCCTTGCGAAAGGCACTTAACTCATATGTCTTCGGCATGATATAGCCATTAGTGTGTTAAAAGTACCGTTTAATCAACAAAAAAATGAATATTACATATTTAACATTTTACAATTTCATCAATTGCTTGCAGAATATGCATGGCACCACAGAGAGGGTAGAAATAGCAATGTATACTATTGAACACATTACAAGCAAAATAGTTTAAACAGGGCAAATAAATCTCCCCGTTTCATATGAACAAACTTTGTCAAAAGTAAACATTTGATACTAAATATGAAACATTTGATACTAAATATGAAATTCTTTTGTCTTAGACTGATGAATGTTGCACAGTAGTATCTGTCACTCTTATTTTTTTTAAACCTTTCTCTCATAAAATTCCTATTCGATTGACATGTATGAATATTTTGTCCGATTTATGAATATTTTTATATCGTACTCACTACTTATGCTGCCTGTTCTTGTAAATTTGTAGCCATTTCGCCCTAGCAAATGACACAGATACGTCGTCACATCCGTTCCAGCCACATCAAGGCGGGTTACAGATTTGGGGATCAAGCAACCTGCATAAGACGGTAATATTTCGTCAGATAGTTTGCGCAATAATCGTGAAAACTCCATAAAATTGTTTTTCTTTCTCACAACTATCCTTGTTAATTGTATAAAATATTCGGCAAGTATTTCCGTTCATGATATACAAACCATTTAAATTAACAAGGAATGATTCAGTAAACAGACGAATTTACTCGAACATTATGTAGTTTCGCTTGTAATTTTATTATACTTGTATTTATGAAAAAGAATAACGATTTAGTTTACGTTCGAGTTCGAGGCTTTGTGAAATTTATGCATAATCGAGACATGCTCGTTCATTTCATATTCATCAAGCGTATATAACCATGACCCAAAGACACAAGGATTAATTATATTGTAAAGTAGAATGCCTGTCCACGGATTCTCCAACAACTAGTCGGTCTCCGGATTCTTCAACAAATCTTAGATGGAAATGGTACCGGAACGACGTATCAAGAACGGGGAATATATAGATTAAAAATGCCATTCAATCCAACTATTCTGGACATTCTAGTGGGAGGGGAAATTAATACCACGACCAACATCAAAGGGTGTTGACTAGACTTTTTTCATTCATGGCCCATGACAGTTATAAAATATCAGAAAGTAATAACGTTAGCAATATTGAAAGAATTGCTGCAGTATTTTGTATAAAATATTGCAAATGACGAAATGGGTTCTATACCATCTAATTGATACGTCCCATGAAAAATCGGCCAGTAGTTACTGTTTTGTATTCTTCAGATGGTTGCTCTCTCTCTCTCTCTCTCTCTCTCTCTCTCTCTCTCTCTCTCTCTCTCTGTGTGAAGGTAAACACATTTTGGGTTTTCTTGAAACAAGCGTGTCCGAATCTTGAACTGAATATGAATCTCATAGATCTGATATGTTTCTGTTGCGGCCTGCTAGCCAACCCAAATTAAATCTCGGTCTTTCTTAAATGAAACAGCATTTTCTCCCAGATTTAACGCGTTTCCCTCCTAGGTCGCCCTAGTGTAATTGCTTATACCTATCAATACAGCAGCATTACAATTTGTCTGCGCTGTCGACTGGTCGCTTGGTTGCATTTTCTAGCATCAGGCAAGGATAGACGTGTTGGTTTCTTACTGACACTTACTGCCTCGAATTGAATTGACACCGTTACAGTAAACTGAATTCAAGTCCGGGAGTCAAATAAACTATATCGCTAATGTAGGTGGACATGTTTGAACAAAAAATTTGCACTCAGACAAAAATGATGCTCAGAAAGAAAATCTACACTGAAGTAGAAAGTGGGTGTCGAATTGTCGGATTATTGAAATTAAGGGAAAAACAGAGTTCCGGTGTCACCAATGTCTTAAAGGGACTCACGAATAGCCATCTTTGAAGCGCAGTGGTTCGAAATTGGACTATACCTTCGTACATGGCCCCTACACTGGAAACCCCCTCTCCACAGTCGAGAACGAGAGCTGATCTCATCCCAGATCCTTGAAGGGCAAGGACTGTGTCGACCACCACGTGGAATGCAGGAACACCAAACTTTTCGAAAAATATCTGAAAACGTTACCAATGTGCATTTCAGGAATTTCTCTATGACAATTTCTTGTTATAGTTTGTATCGCAGAAGATATGTTATATCAGCTTTTGTTACGAATTCCATTAAGGTCAACAGAAAATATAAAGTATTTTATTTTCAGCGATTTCTCGTAAAATCAAAATGTTACTACACATTGAAATACAGTTAGTCGAAAGAATTTATAGTCTAAGTCATGCTCAAAAGAAGAATTTAGCATGCATTTTTGTCGGAACAAGAGTTAAAACAATATGGCAGCAAATCCTTCTTTGTATTCAAAATTACATTTTTAGAAAAGAAGTACTGTGTGGAGATTTTCACCTCGGATGTCTTTTCTCTGTTTGATCGTGGACTGAGGGGTTTTTCCGTAATGAGAACGGAATGTTGGTTACTCTTTAGACCCATGCAGTCATACAAATGGTTCCACATCTCTTCTATTCTATCCCAGTTCCGTATCACTCCTCTTTCCATGAGAACGACATGTTCATTGAGATACGTGTGGAACTTGATGGTATTTCCAACAGACGTTGGCTTGTCTTTTGCCTCTGGAAGAACGGGCTAGAAAACATTTAGTAATAATTATTGAAATACTATCACTGATTATATGATTACTGAAGAACAAGACCAATACGAAAATTTGTGATCACCTTATTCCCCCCTCCCCTCCTTCGTTTTTCAGAACTATTATGTGTTGGTTTGAACCATTGGTTTAATATCCAAGCATCACCACCAAAGCTATAGTATATTAAACATTTCAGTGAAAATTGTTTCAAAACGCGTATGCACATACGAACTGTACACGCTCTCTCTCTCTCTCTCTCTCTCTCTCTCTCTCTCTCTCTCTCACACACACACACACACACACACACACTCACGACCTCACGACCTGAATAATACACCGATCGACACTGGGCTCAAGAAAGTTGGATATCACTTTCAGTATACCCACACTTTACATCGCGATTTATAACAGTGATTGCCAATTACTTTGACATGGCAGGTTTCAGAGAGAGAGAGAGAGAGAGAGAGAGAGAGAGGCTGGGGCGGGGAAAGAGTACCAGATATCTTTCATTTCTGTTTTCTTTGGTGGGCAGATACCCGATGGCAGTTTGTAGTGTGCAGGTTGGAGTCGTTTCTCCCGCTAATCCTGCAATGCAAGTCCCCATCCCGTTGTCAATGACAACGGCAGGTTTTCCCTCATTTTGCGACATCTGACTAACACTCCTTGTACGTCTTTGTGCTCACATACTGGCCAATAGATTTGATCCCTAGACATAAAGCAAAACTGAAGCACTGAGTACCAGATTTTAAATGGAATGCCAGGATAGTAGCGATATAAAGTTATATTAGACGGGGTAATGCTTAGGTAATGCTAAAAAAGTCAAAGTTGAAAACTCTATTCGTGAAGATTGAAATCACCCCCTCCCCCCAACAGTATTCAGTTTCGCATTTCGATCTTTTTCTTCAAGGGAGACACTCATACTTGAAGTAATCAGGCCATTAATGCTTTTGTTGAATGCTTTCAATTAAGTCCTCGTTCTCTGTATGAAAACAGAAGTCCATTGGTCTTGTTGAATGGAAGGAAAGTATCATTGTCTAATGACATAACGCCCTATTCACAATAACAAATACTGCACGCTGTGTGCATTAACTGGACTCGTGCAAAGTTACACACATATACCTACACATATTTGTGGACCCCATGCATGGGTTTAAGGACTGGTGTACAGATTAGTAATTTTAGGTACAAAGCTGTTTTAGCAGATGAAAAATAAGGGTCGTAATTAGGAAACAGGACATCTAATGAAAAGTACAATCAATAAAAGCAACATGGATGATGATGATGACGACGATAATGATAATAATGACAAGATGAATAGAAATAATGCTTTGAAATAGAATCGTTATTTGTTCGTTGGTTTTACGGCACTTTTAACATTATTTGCTATATCATGAAAGAGGAAATATTCACCAAGTGCCTTTCGCACGGACAAACTGAGGCAGCCGACCAGGGCTGGCCTGGGTTGATAACAAAAATGTGACCTTGGATTACGAGTAGTCTAGATCAAAGAGATTTTTCACTCAGCCGTTTGACCTAACATCCAGAACCAATATTTCTTCAGGTTATACTATATTGATGGGAATCCGCTTCCTTTGCACTCGTGTCTGGTTTACTCTTTTATTTCCTAAAATAAAAATAATGAGGGAACGTAATTCAAAAAAGTTGTTTTCAGTCAATACGTTGAAATGCCTTGTTCTAAATAATTTGATTTTGCTATGAGGAATCTTTTCATTCTATCAAGTGGCAGATTAACTGATCACCAACATAGTTATCCAAACACACACGTACTTACCTAGCTTTTCGTTACAAGGATCCACCCAGGAGGGTTTGGATCAGTAGCTAAATGATCTCACAACATACGTACACGAGGTCTGATCTGGTATACAGTTATGATCAAACAAATATTTGCTACAAATGGTCTACATATGCACTAATAACGACTTGCTGAATTTCAGAATAAGTAGTTTTCTCATGTCCCTTATTGAATAAAACACTTTTATCATATAGTTCACTTTACATATAGTATGTGCAGTTTAGTATGCTTGATATGTCAACATGTTAGCATATCTCTTTATGTGAATCTGGTTGGTTGGTATAAACCCACGAAACTCTTGCGCAGCATTCTCTTTATTGATTTTCTGTGACCGTGATAATTTTTCTTACCCCCATCGTCAGGAAGATCGTTTTACTATTACAATCAACATATTAGCAGTCGTCTTTCAAGTCGATTGCCCAAGGCATTGGGCAAAAGGTTACGTATTTCGAAATTTGGCAGATTTATCCCACTTGTGCTCATTGCAAATAAAATTCAGGATATCGGTCGATGGATAGAAGACTTGGGTGTGGGTGTGTGCAAACATGTAACACACCCCACCCCTATGACAAGAATAGTTTAAATGTTCACGTATACGAGAAACTAAACTCACCCCCGTTTCGAAAAGAATGTCGACAAAAGCCAGTCTCCCAAGTGACAGAAAGTTATCAATTCACAGCAATCTTCCATCTCAAATACTATACTCAGCAACATCTTTAGTCTTGATTTAGGACAATTTCTGCATCTGTTGATCATCCCTTTAGATGAATATCCAACAACTGGAATAGCACCTTTTCTGTCGTGTACAATACTGCAATGCTGTATACAGCCGTAGGAGCAGAAATGACATAAGTGAAAGCATTCTCATCGAAATTGACGTATTTGGCTCGTCTAACCTAATTCGAGTGATCCAGCATTCAACAATGATATTGTCTTTGTCAAATGTAGATCGATTTGGAAAGCCAGTTCCTATTTGAATTATAATTTGTACTACAATCTACTTTTAAATGTTAACTGTTATTAGAACTATTCATTATTTATTTAACTAGCGACAGCACCTTTCAATTGTTGCTCGTAAAAAGGATAGTTCTTATCCTTTTTACGCGCAACAATTGAAAGGCGCACTGTCTAAGCCAGAATGAAAGAAACAATTTATTCTTCTTTCTCTCTAAATTATTTCCATTAAATATAAACCTTGTGACATGCACAATCTCAAATGGGTAATGATTTATTATTAAATTTATGAAACTCTTTGAATAATTTCCGTCTGGCTAGAGATCGATCGTTGCGACTGTTAGTAAGAGATGGGGAGGGAGATAGTTGTTACTGTTAGTACGAGAGGGGTGAGACAAACTGACCTTTGATACAATGTATCAATTCAGGAATGAAACAAATCCCTTTTCACGTAAACAGTTGACTTTTATCCACTCTGAATGGCATTGTTTTATCCTTTACTCCTAATTTAATCAAACACAGGTGACTCCAAAATAAATATATATCTTTTGATCTGAGGTATTGTCCAAGACCAATTGACCACATTACCCTGGCAACCATTATTACGCACACTGCACTTTCAAATTTACCCGCCACCATAATAGCATCACTGAGGAAATTGCGACGAGGACCGTGGCCTTAGACTCAATTTTTCTGGTCCTTTTTTCATAATGGTATCTTTAATTTTCACTGTTCTGATTCAAGTTTTCGTAATTAGCGACATTTCGTTGTGTCTGTTTGGCTATGTGAATTTTCATCCTCTTTAACAAACTTAGTTTTAGTATATGTAATATATATTATTTTTTATAATAATAGTTGTTTTGTAGGAGTCATTTAGTTAATGACTTGTTTAATTCTAAGTTTCTATGAACGGGTTTTGTACTCTTAAAATGAGTCATACATAATGTGTACTATTTCATTTATGATTCCAAGGTCGATGTACTGAAGAACTGGAAAATAAACGTCACGTGCGCCAAATAGGTTATGAGTGACGCAAATGGAGGTCACGTGTGTTTTTGAAAGAGGCTCTTGACCGACTTTTTGAATAGCAGTTAGAATCAGCTCATTTGTTAACTCTTCGAAATTCAGGATGATTCATTGGAAGCTTGGTATAGTCTGTCTGACAATTAAGCATTATCGTTCTATATAAAAGAAACTAGACGCGAAAATCACCATTCTTAAAGTTTGTCTGGACTTAATGAGTTGAGTGGATCTATTAATTTACAATTGTTCATTGGAATTACCGTGTTCAGAACATTCAAAATAAACGTAAATATACAGTCCTTCAAGATAAATCTTAAAAAACCGAAAATATGCTCCTTCTAGATAAAAGATCCAAAATAAACGTAAATATTCAGTCCTTCAAGATAAAACTATCCAAAATAAATGTAAATATTCAGTATTTCAAGATACACCTTTCCAAATAAATGCACATATACATTCCATGAACATTTCCAAATAAATGTAAATATGCAGTCCTTCAAGATAAACAACAATGATCTTAAAAAGACTATACTAATATATTAGTTACTAAAATCTTGACGAAACTTGTAAAAAAATAAACCTTCCAAATACAATTAGATATTTTATCTGCAGTAAAGATGTATTCGGCAACCTCTAAATAATGGTGCTGTAGGGTGTTGCAAAAACAGCTGCAACATTGTTTCCAAAGTTCGAACCACCTGTGTGTAGGATGTTATGGTCACTATATATAGCTATTGTGTCATTGCATTTGCTTAGTAAAAAGAGAACTGGTACTAAACGTGTTTAATTGACAAAGATACAATTTTATTTTCGGTGATGTCACATACCATATTGGTGATCTTGTACTTGAGAATTTTACAGCATTGCAAATATCGAATTTTGCCTCCTCTTACTGAGAGCAAGTTTGTTTGCCAAAAGACGGAATAAAATTGGTTTCCGATCGTGCAAGGTTTGGTATTTGGTCCGAAACATGACATTAAATGCAGGATTGGATTGATTAGCGGACAGTCTCATAGTACACTGAAGAGCCAATTTCGCTCGTCTGAGATACGTGATGGCACATTTACCTCAGTATCAGAGGATTTCTGAAGGAGACGTTCTAAATGTTCCCAGGCAAAGTCTAAATCCCTAATTGTGGATTGAATCAAGAACCCGTAGGATCTGCAAGATAATCCCCACAGAGCCGAGTCATAGTCAAGTTTCGATCTCACTTAAGTGCTATATAACCGGAGTAAGACCTTTCGACTTTCTCCCCAATACGAATCGTATTAAATCCATATATTTTGACATTTGTCCCTGAGGTAATGGGACGAGAGTTGGAAGGATTAGTAAGGTCTTTGCTGTTATCACTGTTGCCCTGTGATACCAACCTCATATGTTTCGGAATTATGTAGCAAAAGTACATGTATTCTTCGTCGTAATAATTTCATTCATGATAAGGCCGATCTAAGGTGAAATCAACAACTAATCAGGTCAAGAATGGCACGCGAGTTTGAATGTGGGTTACGTAAACAAGTGTGGTATTCATAGTACATCTGCCCTGTAGAAAGCTATCATGCGCACTAGCATTTGATTGGTTCGATGAGATTTGAAGGTCAGAAGAGGATTGTTTTTGTTTATGACTGTTTGAGTTATGTTGAAATAATACAATTTAATTGTTTGAGAGATTGTAGTGAATCAAGTTTGTTTATTTGAAACACAAAATGACACTATATAATGAAGATACATCACGTTTATTGTTTCAGTTATACACAGCGTTAGTAAGGGTCAGAGAAGAATTTATGATTTACATGTTGTTGGATATAGCAGAGCAGATAAACTTTGATTTAAACAGCCAGTACTTTGAGGATACTTTGAGGATTAAGTGATTATATTTGAGAACTTGAATATGTAACTGATTTCGTCGGGTTATGTGAAACTTTTCATGGGCTTCAGTGATATTCTTCGTTCACGAGATTATATTCAAGTAATACTACTTGGATTAATAACTTTCTTGAATTAAGTGTTAGCACATAATCACTATACAAGCTTCATTCGGAATACATTAGAACACTTTCTGGATTAGTAAGAAATTGTTAGTACATTATTACGATTACATTATAGGAATTCATACCCTGTAAGTTATTTTAATTATTTCACTTTGCTTGATTTTATATTTTATTTAAATAAATCTATATTTTGGAAAACTTATTCGGTTTACATTGTCTTGTTACTTAAGTTTAAACCCCTAGACATAGTGGACGTCTGCTCCGTAGGGGAACTGACAGCGATCAATAAGGATTGTTTGGCATGACGAAATACGGTGTGGGCGTGCCACCCTTAGCCGCTACGGTCGCCGTGAAGGCATACCAAGTACCCAGTAGTCAACAAACGGTTTGGGTGGCGGAAAAAGCATATACCTTCATGGAAGTCAACGCCGCTGGAGACGGAGGAAGGCTTATATTCTAGAGCATAGGACTCACTGACAAGATCGTTAGCTTAATGAAAGCAATTAATACCGACACCGTCGGCTGCATTCGGGTCAAAGATAATTGTTCGCATATCAATATCGGCGTTTAACAAGGATGTACCATAGTCCCGAACATTTACATGCCACTAATGGACTGGATGCTGGAACGAATGGCATGGAAGGGACAGCTGGGTGCAATCATAGGTGACCAAGTTTCTTTCCGACCTTGATTATGCAGACGGTGTTGTTGCTCTACTGTCTGTGTTGCTACAGAGCTTACTACTCAGCCTTGGCATCATGCAAAAGGAATTAAACTTTAAGCCTTTAGATGAACTGGAGTAAGACCAAATCCAAATGACCAGTTCACAAGCCATCATGTGAACAAAAACACCACAGGGGTACGAGGTAAAGGTTCTGGACTCACGTTCGTATCTCGGCAGTTTACTCTACAGCTCAGGTAGCAGTGAACCAGAGATCAAGCGCAGCATTGAAGTCGCTTGTGGCTGTATGAAAACCATGGGTAGATGTATTTGCTTTCCTCATGCTGTTTCCATTGGTACGACGGAATTCAGCTCGAAAAATACGATATTTAGTAAGGACTTCATTTGTTGTGTCGTCATTGAAGTTTCCAAGGTTATTTCTCTTTTCCCTTATGACGTCCTCACAAGCATCATGAATCCATGGTTTATTGACACGTTTAGAAACTACCGAAGGTTTTGGCATTCTATCCATAGCAACGTTCTGGAATATGTTAGTAAATATTAGTATCAGGCACACTACGTTCTTGAAGCGCCAGCTGTCAAATTTCATTTGCGAATGGACTGAAATTATTCCCAATCTGCCTTATACAGTTTCTCTCTGTCTCGCCTTTGACGTTTGGGTATAGTGCTTTTTAAATATATTGGAAAGTGGCCACGTCCAAAGATGTGGAAACCAAGTTTCCAAAATAAGTAAAGTACAAGAATTGGGCTGAGTAGGTTCATATGGCAGAATGCGGGTAGGAAAACGACTTCCGATTAAAAAGGCAAAGATTTTGTTTTGAAACTCTATCCATTGATGGGCCATGTTCTATATGTAGACGACTTATTTTATCAGTATTTCCCTTTAAACTTGAAAATTTCATTGTATTATTGTTAAATCAGGGAAATTGCATGGCTTTATTGTTTCAGATAATGGTATAAAAGTAGTGAAAATTCCAAAAGCTGAATGTTTTCGCTTATAGCTTCTGTAATATGTCGCACAGCTCGTATACTTTGTTAAATCTTTATCGGCCTCTATTTATGTGCAATCGGGCCCAGAACTTATAAACATTACTAGCCCAAAACTTCGTTAAATCTTTATCGGCCTCGATTTATGTGCAATCGGGCCCAGAACTTATAAACAT
Organism: Megalonaias nervosa; assembly: GCA_016617855.1. NCBI lineage: Eukaryota > Metazoa > Mollusca > Bivalvia > Unionida > Unionidae > Megalonaias > Megalonaias nervosa. The sequence continues at coordinate 27,086 of JAECUM010004314.1, read as the reverse complement.
TACTAGCCCAAAACTGTGTTAAATCTTTATCGGCCTCTATTTATGTGCAATCGGGCCCAGAACTTATAAACATTACTAGCCCAAAACTGAAACTGATCTTTGGCTTTTTTAACTTTCTCCTAGATAAGCAACACTAACGAAAATTACGGATATTTTCTCATTTTGATGTGTTTCCATTTTCGCACATTCGGAAATTTCAGAGGAATGTAGCCGAAATTTGGTTGTTGTGAACAAGGCGCTTTTGAGCCTTAGATCAGATGTTTCTCTTTCTTCTACCCGTTCTCATTCCGCAATCATGCCTATCTCTACTCCACAAAGGTTGGAAAATAGCGAGGGGAAGATACATGTCAACCTAAACAAGGTCTTCCTCATGGGACAGTAAAGAACACACACAGGCACACACATACACACGACGAATGATACTAGAAATAGAGAATTTTTCTTTTTGTGGCAGAGAAACTATGCAAAATAATGAAAAGGAAGAAAATAAAGAAAAATGTCATAAAGGTAATATAAGAATTAATTACATGTCTATAAAAAGGACCTATCATCTATGTATAAAGTGAACCCATTTGGATGCAAGCTAGAATGACCGTTGTTGCATAGCTTGATCTATGTACATACGTCATTATCAGGAGTTTCCAGTCATCCAGAGCGGTGCATTAACTTTTTCTTCTAGGCTTACAACTAGGAGAAGCAAAGATACTGAAAAATTGTACATTAGTTACAAAAAAGCTGGAAAGACGTAATAATAATAATAATAATAATAATAATAATAATGATAATAATAATAACAACAACAATAATAATATAGTATTAGGAGTAGTTACAGTAGTTGCATTAATCAAAGTAGTAGTAGTTGTAGTAGTAGTAGTAGTAACAGTAGTATTAATCATAGTAGCAATAATATTAATCATAGTAATAGTAGTGGTAGTCATAGTAATACTAGTTGTACTAGTATTAACCATAGTAATAGTAGTAGTAATCATAATAGTAGTAGTATCAATCACAGTAGTAGTAGCATTAATCATAGTAGTAGTAGTGTTAATCATAATAGTAGTAGTAGTGGTAGTAGCAATAGTAGTAGTAGTAGTAGTAATAATAATAGTAGTAGTATTAATCATTGCAGTGGTAGTAGTATTAATCTTAGTAGCAGTAATAATCATAATAGTAGTAGTTGTAATAGTACTAGTATTAATAATAGTAGTAGTAGTATTAATCATAGTAATAGTATTAATCATAGTAGTAGTATTAAGTATAGTAGTAATAGTATTAATGATAGTAGTAGTATTAATAATAGTAGTAGTAATAATCATAGTAACAGTATTATTAATCATTATAGTAGTATTATTAATCATAGTTGTAGTATTAATCATAGTAATAATAGTATTAATCATAATAGTAGCATTAATCATAGTAGTATTAGTTTTATAGTAGTAGTAAAATTAATCATAGTAGTAGTAGTAGTAGTATCAATCATAATAGAAGTAGTAGTATCAATCATAATAGAAGTAGTAGTATTAATCATAATAGAAGTAGTAGTATTAATCATAATAGAAGTAGTAGCATTAATCAGAGCAGCAGTTTTATTGGTAGTATTAATGATAGTAGTAGTATTAATGATAGTAGTAGTATTAATGATAGTAGTAGCATTAACCATAGTAGTAGTATTAATCATAGTAATAGTAGTATTAGTCACGGTAGTAGTAATAATCATAGTAATAGTAGTGTTAATCATAATAATAGTAGTATTAATTATAGCAGTAGTAGTATTTATAATAGTAGTATTAGTCATAGTAGTAGTAGTGTCAGTCATAATAGAAGTAGTTGCATTAATCATAGTAAAAGACGTAGCATTAATCAGAGTAGCAGTTTAATTGGTAGTATCAATCATAGTAGTAGTTGTAGTATTAATGATAGTAGTAGTATTAATGATAGTGGTATTGTTAATGACAGTAATAGTAGTATTAATCATATTAGTAGTAGTATTATTCATAACAGTAGTATCAATCATCGCAGTAGTTGTAATAATCATAGTAATAGTAGTATTAATCATAATAGTAGTAGTATTAATCAAAGTAGTAGTATTAATAATAGTAGTAGTATTAATAATAGTAGCATTCATCATAGTAGTAGTATTGATCATGGTAATGATAGTATTAATCATTGTAGTAGTAATAATCATAATAATAGTAGTATTAATCATAATAATAGTTGTATTAATCACAGTAGTAGTATTTATAGTAGCAGTAGTAATATTAATCACAGTAGTAGAAGTAGTATCAATTAAAATAGAAATAGTAGTATCAATCAAAGTAGTAGTAGTAGTATTAATCATAGTAGCAGTATCAATCATAATAGAAGTAGTAGTATTATTCAGAGTAGCAGCTTTATTAGTAGTATTAATCATAGTAGCAATAGTAATCATAGCAGTAGTATTAATCATAGTAGTAGTATCAATGATATTAGTAGTAGCATTAATCATAGTAGTAGTAGTATTAATGATAGTAGTAGTATTAATCATAGTAGTAGTATTAATCATATTAGTAGTAGCATTATTCATAGCGGTAGTATTAATCATAGTAGTTGTTGTATTAATCACAGTAGTAGTAATAATCATAGTAATAGTAGTATTAATCATAATAGTAGTAATCATAGTAGTAGTAGTAGTAGTAATTATAATAATAGTAGTATTAATCATAGTAATTGTAGTACTAATCATAATAGTAGTAGTATTAATCATAGTAATAGTAGTGTTAATCATAATAGTAGTAGCATTAATCATAGTAGTAGTAGCAATAATCATAGTAATAGTAGTATGAATCATATTTATAGTTGTATTAATCATTATAGTAGTAGTATTAATCAAAATAGTTGTAGTATTAATCATACTATTAGTAAAGTAGTAGTATTAATGATAGTAGTAGTATTAATCATAGTAGCAGTAGTAGTATTATTAATCATAGTAGCAGTAGTAGTATTATTTGTCATAGTAATAATAGTAGCAATCATAGCAGTAGTATTAATCATAGTAATAGTAGTATTACTCATAGAATAGTTGTATTAATCATTATAGTAGTATTAATCAAAATAGTTGTAGTATTAATCATACTATTAATATAGTAATAGTATTGATCATAGTAATAGTAGTATTAATCATAATAGTAGTAGTATTAATCATAGTAGTAGTAGCATTAATCATAGTAATAGTAGTATTAATCATAGTAATAGTTGTATTAATCCTTATAGTAGTAGTATTAATCATAATAGTTGTAGTATTAATCATATTATTAGTATAGTAGTAGTATTAATGATAGTAGTAGTATTAATCATAGTAGCAGTAGTAGTATTATTTGTCATAGTAATAATAGTGGTAATCATAGCAGTAGTATTAATCATAGTAATAGTAGTATTATTTCATAGTAGTAATAGTAGTTGTAATCATAGTAGTAGTAGTAGTAGTAGTAATCATAGTAATAGTAGTATTATTTTATAGTAGTAATAATATTTGTAATCATAGTAGTGGTAGCAGTCATAGTAATAGTAGTAATCATAGTATTAGTACAATAGTAGTCTTAATGAGAGTAGTAGTATTAATCATAGTATTAGTATAATAGTAGTATTAATGATAGTAGTAGTATTAATCATAGTAGCAGCAGTAGTATTATTTGTCATAGTAGTAATAGTAGTAATCATAGTAGTAGTATTAATCATAGTAGTAGTAGCTGTAATCATAGTAGTAGTAGCAATCATAGTAGTAGTAGTAATCATAGTAGTAATAGTAGTTGTAATCATAGTAGTAGTAGTATTAATCATAGCACTAGCAGTATTAATCAAAGTAGTAGTGGTATTGATCATGGTAGTAGTAGTTGTTGTAGTGGCCGTAATCATATTAGTAGTAGTAATCATAATTGTATTAATTTTAGCAGCAGTAGTATTGATCATAGCAGTAGTAGTAGTAGTAATAATAATAATAAGAAGAAGAAGAGTAGTTGTAGTAGTAGTAGTAGTAGTAATAGTAGTAAATTGATGTTACTGGAGGAGAGTGAGAGTCAACAAACTGACAGAGAAGTAATTGACACACGGTAGGTTACACATAATAGTTGTCAACCAGAGCTTTACGTTTAACCGTATTCGTCATGTGTTCGCATCTGCATCGTATTTCCCTTGTTAGTCACATTCAGCATCAGTGTGGGTAAAGTGTCTGGCTGAAATGGTTTGATGAGTTTTGTATTGATGTTATTTCTGATATGGCTCGTATGACTTCTCATTCTATTTCTAAAGTCAACTCTTTCTCTAATATGTTGTGTAGCACAAATCTATGACTGAAACGACTACATCTTTGATAGATATTGAACGTCACTCATCTTGACGAACGCATGAAAGATTAGTTTCAGGCAATCATCATCAGATCAGATAATGCCTGCCTTTATATCTTTATAATTCTACTTCTGTACGGTAGTACGAGTTCAAATCGGCACGCACAATGTTGTCTTTAAAAGTCCTGGATTGTCGTTAAACGACTACAAGTAGTTCTTTGAAGGCCTGATCAAGACATGGTTACTAGTCAATAATATGCCAGGGTCTGTCCTATGTTTGGGGCATCTTATTGGAATGTTGTTACAAAAGTGATACGGTTGTTAGCATACTAGCTTTTATCTGAGAAGATTGCTTCAATCAAGGGCCTGTGCGTGCGTTTTTTGTCATATAGCTGAATCTATAGTTTTGCTCTTGTATTTCCTTCTTTTTAAAATCCGTTTGAGCTTCCAAAGTATTTTGTTGAGTGTCCCCTCATTTGAGCAGATACGCTTTATGTGAACACATATGCATATAGGATGGTTTATGCGAACATGTAGGCATATAGGATGGTTTATGCGAACACATAGGCATATTGGATGGTTTATGCGAACACATAGGCATATTGGATGGTTTATGCGAACACATAGGCATATTGGATGGTTTATGAGTGCATACTTAGGATGACAGCTAGTAGATAAGAGACACTGAAATGTATTTGTCCTTTTCCAAAACTAGTTCAGTTCTGTATTTCCTTCTTGTAATATATTTTGAGTATCTAGGAATATGCTGGACTTGTCTGATGACTCCAGAGTCTGGTGGATGGATGGAAAATGTTTTCAAATGCATTTGTTCCACATCTCGTCAGGAGAGGTTAGGAGTTTGTGGGGTGCTGGAATCAGAAGTTTTGCTCTAGTCTCCTTATAAATATTTTGGCACTGGAAAGTGCCATCTGCTGTCACTGACGGTAATGTTGGTCATCAGACATAAAGCCGTTCCTCTTCAATACATGCTTCAGAAGCTTGATGGAGTACACTGTAGCTGGCAAAAGGTTGAGGCAGCAAGAAATAGGTCTGCCTCCGTTAACTGCTTTGAACATTTTTAAGCAGGTAGAAACAGCCGGTTTTGTGGTCAGCAAAAGGTATGTAAGCCAGATCTTATCGTTGGTATGACCGGCTTTAGGCAGATCCTTAAGTGTTTGACTTGCGATCACTGCGTGTTTTTTACTCACATCCATCTCCGAATTTCTGTGGAACCTTTCAGCCGACATTTGTCTGTTGGCATCAGCGATGTAGTCACATTTTTCGTACAACAACTCGGGACCATCTCCTGGACTGGTTTGATAACAACATCATTCTTCTGACGAAGCTTTCTCAAAGATTGTGTTTCTTGCTTGGCGAAATTATCCTTCTTACTACACGTCTGTGTGTAGGATGTGATCCCACTCGTGATAATGGACAAGAATACTTATTAAATCTGCATCGTTGCTAAAAAAAAATGAATTATTTTTTGGACTAAGCCTGGGAGAATAGAAGTCCGAATTTGAACTCAGCATATTCACTAAATTTTTCTTTCAGTCTCATTTTGTCCACAAATTGTTCGAAATTTTCTTTTAAATACAGAAAATTCTATGATTTAAATCAAATAAGTTTGAATTTTGTAAAGAGAGAGAGAGAGAGAGAGAGAGAGAGTACCTAACATGTTTTTGCTGAATCGACTATTCCTCAACCATTTTGTTCAGTCTCGATCTCCTGTAGTGACATCACATTATTATTATTATTATTATTATTATTATTATTATTATAACTTTCAAGCACATTCACCTGTATTGCAAATACCTTAATTTCTTTTTCCCCATAGTCAAAAGTAGATCGAAAAGAAAAATTATTTCTTAGCTTGAAGTGACCCATCATTTTTAGTAAATATAAATTTAGGAACTGATCATAGTATGAGTAGTACTTCGTAGTGCAAGACTGTGTACTTATTTGCGTTTTGTTTTCCTCAAGCCCTCGGCCTGCTTAATCTGTATTTGCTTTGATAATTTGCAAACATCAGTTTGGAGACAAAAGGGGCGAAAACTTCATTACCTTGCGATTTGTTTACGTCAATCGGACACGTTTTGATTTCATCCTCTGAGAAGCTGTTGATATCATTATTTCCATCTCATGTTAAAAAAGTCAGATGTAAAAACTAACCACTTTGAAACTGCCTTCAAACCCGTGGCTGTTTTTATGTCATGATAGCTTTATTGAGGTCGCAAGTGACAGATGACATGTCGTCACTAACAGCAACCTAAAAAGTAGTTCCTAGCGAATGAAACCGGATGAATACTTTCGTCAGTTTTTTTTTTTTTTAATTACAAGGTAGAAATAACATTGAGAATTAAACGTGCAGCTATTTCATTGATTGCTTACTCTTAGTACAGTGTTATGTGCAACAGCTATGAGTTAATAGAACCTGTTCTTCCCACATCTAGCCGGATGTAAAAAAAAAACCATACCAATTTTGGAATTAACACTACGACTACGGACGAGTCTTTTCCAGAAAGTCGAAATTCGGATCTTTCGAATGCACCGAAATTTTGACGTCACATTGTACACGACTTAAATGACACGCATGGCTTGTATGCAACTAAATAGTTTCCACAACATTCTACTTGATCGATATAATTTTTAACTTTTCTTTACTCTTAAATTGTCCTGTGGTTTTTATCATTAATTTTACTTAATCTTCGTCAACAATCGCAACTTCCCCTAGCTCCCCGTAAATTGGACGCCTCGTTTATATTTCACTTCTGTCCTTCCCCACAGGCCCTGGTATGGCTATCCATTTCATTGCGATGAAAGCCGGTGTGTATGGAACGCTAGAGCTGTCTTAAGACGATAACTTTTATTATATCATGTGCAAACTTCTTTATATGCGGTGCTTTCATATTTATATGATGTGCAAACTTCTTTATATGCGGTGCTTTCGTACTTATATGATGTGCAAACTTCTTTATATGCGGTGCTTTTGTCCTTATCTGATGTGCCAACTTCTTTATATGCGGTGCTTTCGTCCTTATGTGATGTGCAAACTTCTTTATATGCGGTGCTTTCGTACTTATATGATGTGCAAACTTCTTTATATGCGGTGCTTTCGTCCTTATATGATGTGCAAACTTCTTTATATGCGGTGCTTTTGTCCTTATATGATGTGCAAACTTCTTTATATGCGGTGCTTTCGTCCTTATATGATGTGCAAACTTCTTTATATGCGGTGCTTTCGTCCTTATATGATGTGCAAACTTCTTTATATGCGGTGCTTTCGTCCTTATAAACTTCTTTATGATGAGAAGCAAAAACGGAACTTACGCAGGCGCGCGAAGGGGCCAAGCAGTCTCTTGACAAAAGTAATTTGGTCGACTTAAACTGAGTAATCAAATTTAGGCTCTGTTATCATCACCGTCAAATAGATTTCACACTACTTCTAATCTAAACAGCGTTAGCCACCAGTTTCTGTAACAAGATATCTACACACATAAGGAAAAAAGTCTATGTGGAATCATTCTAATTCGAGAGAGAGAGAGAGAGAGAGAGAGAGAGAGAGAGAGAGAATGTTTACAATGACGAAGGTATCTTGGTACTGATAATAATTATCGCAAAATATTTTCTCAATGAATATCATTTAATTGCATAGTAATCTTTGGTTAATAGAGAACCTTACCGACATTGTTAAATATCTGACTCGGGGAGACATGACTTTTGTTTGAAAACCCTTTAAATATGACTAAAAAATATTTCATTCACTGTCCCATGTACTAGCCATGATATTGGTGAACATAAAACGTTCTGAGCATGTGAAGATTTTATATCAAGTCTTCTATCTGTGTATATTTTCTTCAGCTTGAATATACTTTGTTCTCTGTGGCACCAAAACAAACATGTAGTGGTCAGCCATATTGTTTTACGCATGTAGACCAAAACATGTTTAGAGGTGACATCAGGCGGTGGGGCAAGTGCACACACACACACACACACACACACACACACACCTTGCCCCTATGTGCAGGCACCCATGCTCCCCACATGAAGATAAAATGTGTTTATTAATAATTATCAAATTATTCAAAGTAGAGAGGGAGCTCGCAGACATTGCTAATTAAATTAACTGGTGTGTATCGATGTATGGACAAAATTCAATCTATGTAATCAACATAATAGTTACACTGGATAAATATCATTAATTCGCTGTTTAATTTCGATTTATGTTAAGCTCTTGTATCACCCATTTGGTGTCAAATGTTGATTCTTATATGTACAAACTAATCCCATATCATGTTATCTATGGAGGCGGATCACCGCCATAATTCTATGCCTGTATTTTCTAATCTTCCTTGATGTATTATTGTAAATGGCTGCTTGCAAGATCTACGTTCATAATTCTATCCATGTATATTGTATTCTTCATTGATGCAATTGTACGTGGCGGTTTGCAAGAGCTACTTTCCTTCTGCATTAGTGTAAATGGCTGCTTACAAGTGCTACATTCCTAATTCTAGTCATGAATTTTCTGTTCTTCATTTATATAAGCTGTAGAAATAGCTGCTTGCAAGTGCTTAGACCAACTTTCCTTCTGCTTCATTGTATCTTGCAGTTTGCTAACTACTGAACTGATTTTGCAGTTTGTCGTATGGCAAACACTTTATTTGTTATTACAAGTCTTGTATATTCTGTTTATAAATTTGACATATTACAATTACATCATTCCATCTGCAGTTTTTATACAGATTTGGCTTTGCAACATGTAAATACCAAGTTTTATCAGTATCGTCTTTGTTGTCCAGTTCGTGTAGCCATCTGTTGTCATAATGGAATACAAGAGATTAGCATGGCATTATTACAACAGATGGCGCGCTAAATTTCTGAAGTTTTCCCTTTACCAGAAATAAATTCATGTTCCCCACGGAGCTTTACGGCATTCATTTTGTGTCGATAAACATTGTAACTCTTTTTCAGTCTCCTTTTTTAAGGTGTATGTTAACAACGCAGTTTTAATCGTTCTCTAAAACCACGTGCTTTCTCGAAGATCTAATTGATTTATAGCACCTTATGAAAACAAAAAACGCATACACCACAACAGGGTGGTCCATCTTCTTCAACACTAGTTTTGACGCACTTAAGTATTTACTTTCACGGTGTAAGAAATCTACTTCTTAGTGGTATCTCTCATTACTTTGGAAACATTAGTTATTTTAGCAAAGTAAACATCAGATATGACAATGATAAATTCCCTCGTACTCTTCTTAACGAGCTTTCATCCGACGACCCCTGGTTGTAAGGATCGTATTGTACGTCACCCATTTTGATGCACCTCACAGACGTCTATCTTTTCCTGTGATACTATTGTACATAAGATCCTGCGAAAATAATATTTTTCAAAGCAACATCAATAGCACATAAATATAAGTTTATAGGTAAAATGACATTAAAAAAATTAAGCATAGCATGCCTAAAGGTTTTCTTATTCTTCTCACAATCTTCATTTTGGAACAAATTTTGTCGCGAAGCCGAAATAATCAAATTGTGGAAAATCATGTTCGTATCAAGATAAAAATGTTTACTTGCGATTGAGAGAGAAAGTATGCACCAAAATTGCATATTTCATTAAGTTATTGCAATTGTATACATGTATCCTTTGTCGAAGAGCATGTTTTGGGACAGTCGAAGGGTCTTTCATTCAGCTAATATCAACAAGAGAAAAAATTTACTGATCTTACTCGATAAATATACATGGTAGAATTTTACTGTTCACTGTATTTTTATTAGGTTTGATTTTATTTAATTGACTATATGTACCTTGGGTAGTTGAGGGTGGTTTGGGACAGTCTTTTGCTGTTTTATGGTAGTCATGGGGTATTTCATTTGGTGATAATTACCAACATGGGGAAAAAACTCTCCTGATCTTACCCGATAATTATACAATGCAGGATTTTACTGATCACAGTCTTTTTAAGGCTTGATTCAGTATAATTGTATACATGTACCCTGGGTAGGTGAGAGTGTTTTCGGACAGTTTTGTGCTAGCCCAGTGACTTTCACGGTGATAGGCAGAAAAAATAAACTGTTGGATGTCTAATTCATGCATAAGTTCTTGGAAATAATCAAACATAAAATTGCTGGTCAGATTTGGGGAGGCAAACAAGTGTTAAAAAACATTGCCTAAACTTTCAGAACAGTTTTTGCTTTAATATTCTTCAAAGGAATAGTCTATGGAGATTTTGAGGACGCACACATTATGGTCAACAAGTATTGGTTGTTTGACTTGGTATTAGGTAAGGAACCGACAGTCTACCATATTTCTGCTAAATGCTTGTCAAACGGTCCAATGCAGGAATAGGTTGCAGATGTGCCTTAGATATCTTCTGACTGGAATTTCCTACCATTTGACAAGTGTGACAAAATTTTTGGTACTTATAAACATCATTTTTAATTTTCGGCAAATAAAAATGATCCATGATCTTGTGATAAGTCTTACTGACACCAAAATGACCAGCTTAAGGAGTTTTATGGGCTAGACTATGAATTTTCTGTTTATGAGAAGTAGGAATAACAATTTGATTGCTCACTGACCATTCATCACAAGCAGGTACATCAGGTGGTCGGCATTTTCTCATAATGACCTCATTTTTCATAAAGTAAGAAACTGGTACTTGCTTGGTTTCAATTTCTGAAATCCAGTCTTCTGTCTTCTCTGAGGAATAGTACTTGGGGGCCTGTAACTCACATTAAATGTCTTGCATGCTTATAAAGTAGCTGCTACTTTCGATTCAGATATTTTACAGCTGCAGTCAGAAATTGGCAAGTGGTTTCCATTATTATGTGAAGAAACTAAACTTAGTTATGAATCTCTCTCTCTCTCTCTCTCTCTCTCTCTCTCTCTCTCTCTCTCTCTCTCTCTCTGCTGAGTGATTAAGTCATTTAAATTATGGAATTTACCAGTAGTATATGGGGCCACTTTAATGACAATGGGACCTTAATATTAAAATAGGGTATATCAAAATTGGCGACAATCAAAATTGGCGACAAATATTGGGCTTGTTGAGCGACAAGAGAAATTGAACAGGTGGGGTGACGTTACGGTACTGGCAATAATGTTGCAAGTGGCTGACTTGAATACGCGCGGCTACCACTCTAGGTAGGGACAAATACAGTTGAGACATAGATATATATAACACATATATAATACATCTAGGCAAGAAAGAATAAATATCTTTTCGAGGCATATGAAGTGACCCTGAAAAGGGCCTTTGGTTTTCTTCTATTTTCTCCACTTCTTCCACCAGTTCCTCAATTTCCCAATGATTCCTTTCTTCTTCATCTTCTTTTCCTCGTCTGCTATCCAGTCAGGATGTCCCATTGCTCTAAATTTTTCCTGTATCTTTATCCAATTGTTATTCAGTCTCTCAAACTTTTCTTTTCTCTTTATGTTTTCTTTGTCCTTTCTCTCTTTTGTCCAGGTCTCTTTAATCTTCTTCACTTCTTCTTCCATTAACTTTCTCATCATGTCTTCCGCTTTCTTTAACTGGTCTAAGCCCCATTTGACAAAAGACTACTCTGTCAAATTGAATATATCTTCCAAAAATCACCTCACTTGGATGACAACATCAAGAGCCTGCTTCAAGGTGCCTACTCTTACATATTTAGGTTGGATGAAACCTCTTAACTTCTCAACTTCCTCCTCTATCATGCCTTGCACTTGATCCCTGGCTACTTTGAGGCTGGTGACTTGACTTGTCACAAAGTCTTTCGTGATTGGATACCTCCATTCTTTTTCAATTCTTTCCACCACGTAGGCTTCATCAACCATCCAGTACCAACTGTGTTTCAATTTGTTGAACAAATCCATGTTGTGTTGACTAGTTAACGCTGGGTAGCCAGACTGAAGACCGCTCTGTGTTATATACGTGAAGCACCGACGCGAAGGAAAACATCCCTTACACTCACTTTACATGTTATAAACTATCCACACAAACGGAAAGAAAAGAAAAAACACCATATCTACTATCCACACAAACGGACGCGAACGTACACAAACACACTATATCTACTATCCAAAACCCCAATATCTATTATCCACACAGACAAAAAGAGACGAAAAACACACACTATACTATCCACACAGACGGGAAGTGAAGAAAAACACACATTATACTATCCACACAGACAGGAAGAGAAGAAAAACACTATATTATCCACACAAACGGACGCGAACGCACACAAACACACCATATCTACTATCCAAAACCCTGATATCTACTATCCACACAGACGGGAAGAGAAGAAAAAAACACACATTATATCTACTATCCACACAAACGTACGCGAACGCATAAAACACACACTCTACTATCCACATAAACGTACGCGAACGTTTTCAAACATACACACATACACACATACCAGTGAAAGAGTAAGTGTTTATAATTGCACTTCTCCACATTCACACAAATTGGCAGCTTGACTAGTTTCTCTTTTCTAAAGGGTGGGTTAGCCCTGAGAAGGGTTCTTTTCTTTTTAAACTTCAGATTCATCTGGCTAATGTCGGCACCTCCCTGGTCGGGTCCCACACACACAACGACGGCTCCAGTCCTGCTCCCAATTGATGTTTGTGGTTGGGAGCTCGGACGGGACTTGAGTGGCTTCGCTATTCCACTCCTCCGTTTGTGGAATAGTGAAGACTTGTTGTTGTTTTTGTTCCCTCTGTCTTCTTCTTCTATGCCACACCCAGGGATGATGATGATGATGAGGTCTCTGCGGCTCCCTCTCTTGCCGTTGTCTCTCCAATTCCTCCAATGCCTCCTCCTCCCAGTTTTCTGTTTGGGGGACAGCGACTCCTGGTACTTGTGGCAGAGTGTGTGGCTGTCGTTGTTGTGGAAGTGGTGGCTATGAAGACGTTGGTGTCCTCACCTCATGCTTGACCTCACACAAAGGTCTCAGTATGAGGTGAGGCAGGATCCCTCTCTTCTTTTCCTTCTCCTCTTCTTTCTTCTTTTTTTTTTTCCTCCTCTTCTTCCAGCCGGTCTGCTTCTGCAATGGCCTCCATAGCCAGCTCATCCAGAAGGCGTCTGGCATACTCCAGGTGCATCTGAAGTTCAAGTAATTTGGTTAGTCTGCTACTCATCTTCAATGTTGATACGTCAACGATGGGTAGCCAGACTGACGAACGCGCGGATTTATATTCCTTGAGCACTGACGTGATGGAAAACATCCCCTTAGACCAAAACTTACCATACCACTATTACCATCACATGAAACGAGCGGACCTAAAAGAAACACTCACGTTGACTTTTTTACTTACAAACACAGACACACACAATCGGACAAGACATAGAAAACGAAGTGCTTATAGACACACTTCAATTTTTTAACATAAACACACAATGTTTTGGCAATTGAATTAGTATGTCTTTTCTAGAGTGTTGGGGTAGCCCTGAAAAGGGCTGTTTTTGTTGACGAGGAGTGAGGGCAATCTTTTATTGTCTAAGATTGCGTCCCCGTCTGGCGGCAGGCTTTCCTACGGGATACTGTCTGCTTCTTCGAAAAGAGAAGGAGAACTCCATGGTGTCTACTCGGCAATCGACAAAACCTCTGTCTGGTTCCTGCTACTGTTGCTGATGCTGTTGTTGTTGCTGTTCTTTTTGCTGCTTCTGAAGTCTGTACTTCTCCGTCCATTCTTCTTGTTCGTGGGATGGTAGTCCGTTTTCATACCTCCTAGAGCGAAAGGAACGGACGTAGTGAGTAATTTCTGACCACTGCCATTCCAGGAATCGGTCAAGAATGTCATTAAAATCTTCTATAATAAATGGCCTAAAGCGGAATATTCGGATGAACGAACATTTGATCCAGAGATATCTAACTTGTTTGTTGACTTTTGTTAATTTCCTCTTGTGAATTACTCGACATAAAAGTTCCTGACTCACCAATTGAGATTTGGCTCTGACAAGTCCCTGCCAAACTTCCTTGAAGATCTTCTCTTGCAATTCGTTTGGTAATCTTTGAATAGCATTTTTTTAATGGGGCTTAAAAACTTGTCTAGGTGTTGTCCAACGTTTGACTCCTAGCCAAGCTGGTTTCTTAAACGACATGATATGCCACTTCAATGACTAAGTCCCATTAAAGGTAGGTAGTGACAATCCGGAGACCATCGAACATGTTCAAGGTAAGCGGAATCTTTCTGTTCCCACTCGTGAAGTGACACACCGCAACTGAAGCATTTGACTCCATCCCCTTCGCCCAAGTAGATAAATCCGGCTCTGGCTAATTCTTCAGGGGTAGGACCTCCCAGATATTTTGACCATTTTCCTCGGAAGGTTTCGAATCGACTTTCAAGGTTGCAGTATTTAGGCAAACGCACAGGAAACGAATATTCGTCTTTCACAGGTTCATTTCGATGCGGGTGCGGTGAAATCCGCAGGAGTTTGCTCAGTCTTGGATGACGTTCATAGGGTGGTAGCCGCATGGTTTCTTGATGACATCCACCATGAAAACCAGTAAAGTGATACGATGTACGATGACGAGTGGCTTCGCTTTCGCATCCGTCAGGTTTGACACGCACAGTATCACTTTCCATGGTAGGTCTAGTCATAGCATAGTTCCCATGATGTGAAACTGAATCACTGAGGTTACATCTTACGGCATCCCTACCATTGCAAGGCACAGCATCGCACTCGAGTTTGCTCTCACTTGATACTTGCTGTTTGAAAGGATTCATCTTTCTAGCTTGGCAATGGTAGTCACAATGAACTATCGGTCTTGGACGTTGTCGCATTTTATATGCTGACCAATATCGACGTGACCGTACGGTAAAGTGAAGTGATTGGGAAGCCGAACTCGCTTCTAGTACACGATCTGATACACTTTTTCCAAAGGTCGACTGACAATTTGGTGTGTGGGTAAACGTACAATCTTGTGAGGTTCGTTGGTGGTCACTTTAAAATTTCCATCCTCTCCAGACTGCAAGGCTTCTTTCAATACGCCAATGTTCACCACTTCACTGGTGCGATAATTGAGAGTCAATCCATTCACTTTACACTCCGTGTGCACTTCTCATTGGGGGTCCAAGTATTCGTAACCGTAATTTTTAGGACCGCCACTAGCAAAACTTAGAATCTTGTCGTCGGGATGCTCGTCCGTCTCGGCTCCTAAACGGTCTCCTTAGATGACAGGGTGTCGGTGACCCAGGCGATCGATGTAGATGCAACTGTCCGTGTCAACGTACAGCACACGATCTCCTAACCGTTCTAAAGCTCAGTACAGTTTTAAGCGAGCATGGGCTGTCACGTAAGCCGCAATGATGACATTTCCAAATTCGTCGGCTTCTACAAAGTCCAGTTCTTCTTCGTTATTGACTAAGATCAAGTCCTCACGAAGGACGTCCACGTGTTTCATGTATTTAGTTTTGTCGTGAATCATCTGGAAGTAGCGAGAAGGTTCTGTCAAATGCTCCGTCTTGGGCGAACACGGGCGTTGTGCCATTTTACCCCACAAGCAATTTAAAATCACTTTGGCAAAGGATCGTCTCCTTCGTTTTTCTCCACGTGTTCTAAAGTGATGCCTTCCTGCTTCCAGTATTTCTTTCTGAACTTCGTTTGGTCTTCGAGAGTGTGGCAGGAGGAAGGGTAGCTACTGGCTTCTTGTTTCAGTTTTAAAAAGACATCCACGTAGTCTGCGAAAATGCCTTTCTGAGTCTCGTCGCCCTTGTGGTATTTTTCTGCCTTGGGAAAGTGGTAAATTTCGTACACTTATAAAAGTTGGTATCCCAGGTCCAGAGCTTTGAACAATTCCACGCTGACCCACGTTCCCGTCAAGGCGCGTTCTTCCTGGGTGTGCTGACAAGGTTGGTTTGGTTACACGTTTCGGCACAAGTACGACACAAGAAAAACATCAGTTTTCCTTGGCAATGGTGAGGTAAAATGGGATGGTACATGTCCGTGGGAGGCAAGAATTTGCACTTAATTAATCCTTCGTAATGTCGAATGTTGTCCACGTCGATGTGTTCCGTTAGCAATTGCGGGTACCCTGCGGAAAAGCGACAATATTTGCACACGTAAGGATACAACGAATACAAGTCCATGAATTTTATTCCTTCTTCTTTCTCTTCGTCGGCTTGGTACAGCAAACAGGTGGCATTCGTCCGTCCTCCGTACAAACTGTCCCGTGGGTTCAGTGGGTCCACCAACTTGTAACTTTCCACGATGCGCTTAAACTCCGGATCGGTTTTCACTCGGTGATCGTACTCGTGTTCACAAATTGCCAGTACTTGGTATCCTTGCTGCTGTAACTTGAGGCGACGCTAACAGGTGGTCTGGTACAAGTCTTCCATAGTCCGTTGTAAAAACTGATTTTTAGTTTCACGTTGAGGGTAACAGATGGGACACCCGTGAAATAAGGAACCGTTAAACTCATACACGATCTTGGGGTTTTCTAAGTCCCAGCCATCCACCGAATACGTCCCGATGGTCTTTTCGCTTCCTCCGTTGCGGGCGTGTTGGATCCATTTGTCTTCCTTGTCGCATAAATAATGTAGCTTGCGTAGGGCTTTGACCGAGTATTGAAGTTTGACAATGTTCGTCGTTTGAGGACTTATGACAGCTAGGGTGTTTTCGGGCATGAATCGTTGACGGTACACTAAGGAACACGCTTTGGCAATGGTGCAGGCTTCTTTCAAAGGATCGATTCCTCCATGTTTCATGAACAGTTCTCGATATTCTCCACAGCAGCGCCGTAAAATGTCCACGTCGGAACGACAATACTTTAACATTTCTTCCTGAAAGTCGAAAGGGTCCGAAGCATGAGTCTGGTACCAAGCGTAGAAAGCTTCTCGTCGTTCGGTGCGCATGTTGTCGGGGTCGTAGTAGTGAGCATCAGGCAAATGGGACAGAACGGCGTGTTGATTGGCTTCAGTATTGAAAAAGTGTGGAAAATAGCCTTTGGTCATTTCTGTCATTCCAAACGTTTTAGGCATTCGACTCAAAGGCATGGCCAAGTAACTCATCGAATATTTAAACTGCACTTGTCCCACTTGCAGGGAAATGATTTTGGCTCCGTTCAAAGTTACTTTAGGACGTTCGGTGCCTTGTTCTGTACAGTATCTGAGAAGAAATTACCCATCGTATCCCGAGAAATTGTGAGCCATCACCGTGGCATAGCGATGACAATCTCCGTAATGTTCGATGTCCTTTCCTCCAAGTGTCGTCGATATGGTCTAAGATCCATTGGGCGAAATCGGCTAGCGTGTTTGGTCCCCGAACGATTTTTTCACGTCCTCCAGGAATCTTGCTACAGTGAGGGCAATGAGTAAAGATAGGCTCTTGGATGCACTTCTTGCACGCTCTGTGAGCCACTCAGAAATTAGGAATGTGAATGTCGGTCGACGATGACACGGGCTAAACACATCTGGTCTTGAGGGTTGTTAATTCGGACGAAGCTTTTTTTGGTGCTGCGAGGGTCGTCTACCAATAACACCTTTTTGCGTCCGGTCCCTTGGGGAAGAGAAACGTGGGTCATGAACAGTGTCGCTTTTCCATCGGTGATGCGAGACTTGTCGTTGGATTGCTGCACGTGTTGAATCTTGTCCATGACTTTGGAATTTGTCAATTCTGATGGGGTGCTAAACTCGATCCAAACGGGGGATTTCAAACTGTCGTATGAATGGAAAGTCTCAAGCGATCGTCTTCTTTGGCTTCACATTGCTGTTTCAGTGAGGTTAACAAAGAATCCCACACATTGGTGATAAACCCCTCTGCTTTCTCCAGCGGTACGTCTGACTTGAAATCTTTAAACTTCACCGTGTACGTGTAGGCCGTAGGTCTAAATTTTCTAGAATAGCGTTTTTCCGACTCTCGAATGTTGTAATACTTTTCAGGGTTTAGTGGTGGGCGGACTTTGGTTTGGTGTAAACTCTCTTGGTCTGGATTCCGGTTCACTCATGTCATCTTCAAAATCGCTGGCATGAATTTGAGCCAAGACTTCAGCTACTGTACAAGGTGATAAATCACGTTTCTGTCTCTTACTTTCTTCTCCTTTCTTTACGAAATGATGCGATCGTTTCATCTTGACTGCAAAAAGTCAAATGACTACATTTGAAACGCCATGGACCCCTATATATTCATGTCAGACCAGTGTAATGCGGTAATATAACTCGAATGATATTTTAAATAAGACGCTCCATACATGCCATAAAGTGGTATAACCTCTTGTTGCAAGGGTCAGGGGAGCTGTCGTATTGTAAGAAATTAGCGTGTCACAGCGCCATCTGTTGCCATAATGAGGCATTATTTTATTCTAACTTCCGTGATGCTACCTTGCAAAGTGCTTGATGCTGCATTATAATCATGATTTTAGAAGGTGCAATCTGTGTAACTTGTGATATAACAAGTTTATAAACAGAATATTAAAACTTGTAGTAACTGAATTAGCATTTGCCATACGACAAACTAAAGAATCAATTCAGTAGTTGACAAATTGCAAGATACAGTGACGGAGAAGGAAAGTATAGATCAAAGCACTGACAAGCAGCCATTTACAGCTTGCATCAATGAAGAACAGAAACTTCATGACTAGAATTACGAATGTAGCACTTGCAAGCAGCCATTTACAATAATGCAGAAGGAAAGTAGCTCTTGCAATCTGCCACGTTCAATTTGCATCAATGAAGAATTCAATATACATAGATAGAATTATGAAAGTAGATCTTGCAAGCAGCCATTTACAATAATGCATGAAGGTAGATTAGAAAGTACATGCATAGAATTATGGCGGTGATCCCGCTCCATAAACATAACTGGTCATTTCTAATAGTTTCAATTTATGTCAAGTTCCAAATTTTCAGAGAAAGTTCTTTGATGGAAAATTCAACAATTTATGTCTTAGAGAACTGATACATAGTGATAAATTACAATAAGCACTTTTACTATTAGGTCTAATAAATGATAATGTTAAAATACATTGGTGATATATAAATATATTCGGTGAAAATACACACACACAACAATGCGCACACAAGTAGTTTTCTTGTACACCTGATTGGGATTCTCATATTCTCTCTCTCTCTCTCTCTCTCTCTCTCTCTCATCTGTGATTTTTGGCAATATAGCATCCTTTATAAAACCTTAAATCATGTACAAAGATACAGGAACAGTAGACCACTTATATAACACGAACAGTACTTAACTTTGCCAATTCGGGTCTAACAACAGACGAAGCAGATTAAGTAAAATTACAAATTATTAATGGTATTAGTATAGCGGATAGACATGATGTTGGTATAGCGGATAGACTTGGGAAAGAGAGAGAGATATACTGATCAATAATTTGGCCATGCAAGACAAATTAAGATGTAACGGCAGTCGACACAACTATTAAGAATTCACATCAGAACATAACGATTTTAAAATCAATTTTATATATATATATATATATATATATATATATATATATATATATATATATATATATATATATATATATATATTATAGGATTAAATAGTCATGGTTGGGTATTTATCGATGTGTAAATTTTACCTAATCACTCACAAAGTAAATAAAGTCCAAAGGACTTTATGTTAACTTTGTGAGTGACTAGGTAAAATTTACACATCGATAAATACCCAACCATGATCATTTAAGCCTTATAATTCCAATTTCATCATTTCTATTGTCAAATGAACGTATTCCATCAAAAATGCATTTGAATTGAAGTAGCGCATAGTTTCCTTTCATTCGCCGCTTCACATCGCCCCATAATACATAACCGTGTACATAATGACAAGAATAGATTGACTGCTGTCACAGTTACGTTTATTCAGAAACTTCATACTTTACATCTTAGGCAATGGCTACCCGTGGTTTGAACACATTTTGTTTATTTACAACATTCTTGTTCAGATTTAGTCAGTCCCATCTGCTACGTCAGATGACCATGACCTTACATAATAACAGCTGATAAGCATTGAACAAGTGTGCTAAATTAAATTTCCAATAAAACCTGAAATCATTATGGATTTTATCAATGAACAACATGGAAATATGAACATGATGCTATCTCTTGCTAAAATAAAGGTAACAATGAAATAAATTGTATACAGGAATAACATTTTATGTCATTCTCAACAGCGTTAATACTTAACAAGGCCAGTTCAGTGATCTAATGTGAAATGAAATGTGATTACTGTCACAGTTACGTTTTTTAATAAACTTCATACTTTACATCTTAGGCAATGGCTACCCTTAGTGTCAGCACATTTCTTTTTATATAAAAACAATAACAATATTCTTGTATAATTTTAGTCCTATCTGCAACGTTAGATGACAATGGCCTTGCATAATAACAAACTGATGGGGATAGAAAGTGTGCTAAATGAAATTCCCAAACAAACCTTAAATCATTATGAATTTTATCAATGAACAACATGGAAATATGAACAAGATGATGTTATCCCTTACCAAAATAAAGGTACAAATGAAATACATTTTATGCAGGAATAACATTTTATAGCATTTTCAAGAGCGTTAATACTTAACAAGACCCTTTTAGTTATCTAATGTGAAATTAAATGTGCAGTTGTTAAATGTAGAGTTGCTAGCAAAACCGGCCATATGTTTTGTTTGGTTGCATAGTTGAGTATTGGAGTGCTTTAAGGACTGTGCGATTAGAGTGTTCGAACTTCGGATTGGAGAGTTTATCAATCGTTGCTGACTTTGATCTGAAGTGAAAGGTGGGTTGGTGTTAGGGTCTGATACAGACAGAGCTTGACCACCATTCGCCATATTTTCCAAAAACTGAACTAATTAGTTGTTTTTGTTCAGTGCTAGGTCTTCGACTGTAAGTTTTTAGAGACTCCTCACGTTTGTGGTCTGCCATAAACAAAATATTTCTGGTTCCAAACCCAGCATCACACATAGCTTGAAGTGAGTGACCAGTTTAGCGTTGCACTCCAGCATTCTTGCATATGTCTGGCATGAATGAGGAGAATTGCTTTGCTTTCACATTTTCACAAGTATATCATTTGTCAGCAAATTCAGGAGATTTTAGTGATTCTTTACTGCATTGCGTAAATAAGACCTTTGCTGCTTTGTCACATTTCTGAATGAAAATTTTTACAGATTTCACTGGGCAAGTGTTGGTGCCAGTTGCATACATTCTTTTGTCTGATGTTTCTTCAAGTTTCTCATCAACACCACCTTGGTGTTTTGTTTTTTTTTGTTTTTTTTTGAAGTGTTTCATGATTTAGAGTAATGTACTCCGTGCCAGATTCATCATTTTCAAATTTTAAGGAAGTTAGGCTCAGTTGATGGTGAAATTCTATACCTCTGGTCACAAAATGAATAAGCCAGCAGATACCATATTTGGAATCGAAGGTCAACAGGGTCAAATTTTTGAAGATACGCATTGATTTTTCCTAATTCTTCCAGTGAAATTACTTGGTAGTGCTGGGTTGGCCTTGAAATACCTGATTTTAAATTCAATTTCAGTTTTGCATTTAACATCGAATTAGCATTTCTGAATTCTTTGTCTTTGACAATGTCAATATCTTTTCCATTGTCCTTCAAGTATCTGTTTATGGCAGCACGAACATTTTTCAAGGAATTCTCGTGATATTCTTGTGCCTGATCGGCTGGCATTTTTGTGCCCCTTGATGATAAACATTTTGGTTGGGCCTCAGCGTAGAACCTTCTTAAGTGGCCACTCAGCTCGTCTGGACTGATTGTGTTTAAGTCAAGTTTATATCTAATAATTTCAATGCACCAAGCTGTAAGTAAATAGAAAAATATTCATAGCACTACAGTTCTTACACTTGGCAAAATCATTTTGAAATCGACATAAAAACAACTTTTCCTGCAATTTGTACATATATTGTATACTTAATATTTGGGATTCATGTATGTAATATGGTGATAGTAGTAATTATATCCTTCAACATTTAAAGTCTTTGAAATTTGTACAGAAGATTTATATCTTCAGAAGAAGAATAGCAACGCAAGAAGTTATGTAATTTCTTTTTCATTGAAATTAATGACTACACATCCAAAATAATTTAACTTAGCAAAACGATCACTTTAAGGATTATTATATACATTTTTCAATGGTGTTAAGTCACATTTTGGAGATATTGTAGCGGAACACTCCCTCGGCTACACTGTCCCGAGTCTCGCTATCTCGGGTTCTTTATGATAGGTCTTATAGTTGGAGTGATACCCCGCTGAATCTGTCTGATGACTGGCACTCCAGAGCGTGACAGATTTCCACCTCAGCGGGATACCGTCTTATTTCTGGCTTCTCGGGCGTCGCCGACTTGGTCACAGACTAGTCGCAGGGTCGCCGACTTGTTGTAGTCTCGGTCGCCGACTGGGTTGCAGACTTGTCGCAGGGTCGCCGACTGGGTCGCCGACTATCCTAGTCTCGGTCGCCGACTGGTCTCCCTCTGGTCGCCGACTTGTCGCAGTCTTGGTCGCCGACTTGGTCGCAGTCGCCGAGTCGCCGACTGGTCTCCCTCTGGTCGCCGACTTGTCGCAGTCTTGGTCGCCGACTTCGTCACAGTCGCCGACTGGTTGCAGACTTGTCGTAGCCTTGGTCGCAGGGCCGCAGATTGGTCACAGACTTGTCGCCGGGTCGCCGACTGGTCCCAGAGTCGCGTCGTTATCTGCTCGAGATCGATAGGGAGAGACGACAGTGCAAAATGAAGAAAGAAGAATTATCCTCAGTCAAAACGTGTATTATCGCAATCCCTCCGCGTTCGCTTGGACAAGCCTTGTAGGGCCGGGCTGTTGGTCGACGAAAGACCTTGTCCCTATCCTTTTCAGATTCCTGGCCTGGCTCTATCCTACCCAACAGAATACGACCAAGTGTGCTTGCTCTGGCGGGGTGGTTATACTGCTACACTGCAGGGGACGTCTTCACTCTATGCCGCTTCCTAACACACCACCATAGCAGCCACAGTTGGCCCGTATATATACCCAGGCGGAATCACGTGACCCAAAACTAAGACGTTAGATGGCACTACAAAGCCCGCCAAGCGTTTAGAATAACAACATAAACTTTAACGAAACGAAATACTGAAGTCCATGGGGTTTCCTCGTTACACAATCATTAAATTGTCATGTCAACATAGTATGTACTATGTCAGTATATATGTTCAAGATCTATCCATCAAAGATATTTCATGCGAATAATCTGATTATCTTTTTCTTGTAGTTTGACCATTAAAAATTTTATTCAGTCTTTGAATAATGGTCTGATAAATATTTTTTTTTTATTTTTGTGTAAGTGGTCATATTCACACTATGCCACCAACACCCACACACGTTTCAAAATAAGTAAACAAAATTAATTTTAAAAAAAAATTTAAAATTTACCATTGAAAACCCCAATGCCCCATTTTGTGTTTCGTTTAGTAGCCTCTGAGTATTGATTTATTTCAATAGCTTTTAAGTCCTCCTCAGGTAATTTCTTGAATCTTGATTTATATCCCTTCAGCTGCCTCAAAATTGACTGGATTCCCACGCTATTATTGTTATTGTTGTGTATGGCTAGGGTGACGGAGGTCATGGGGTGTTGTGTGAGGGAATTTATCAATGTCTGTTCTGTTTCATTTTCAGCGCTTGTAACATCCATCGCAATATCATCAAATCCATCTCCATCTGCTTCAATCGCTGCTATTATTTCTTTTAACTCCTTCTCATCTAATTGTTCAAAACAATCAGCAGATAATTGCAGTGAAAAATCATCGTAATTGGCCATTTTGCTCGACTATGTAGCAGACGAACGCTAAATTGTATAGTAAACTATGCATTTCAATCAAAGAATATTGGGAAAAGTATAAAACGGGTATTAGTTATATTTATTTGCTGAATTAAAAATTTAAGAGATGAAACAATCGTTTCAGAATGATTTGTCTGCAATGTTTATTTATATTGTAAACCGAAAGTAGTCTCAGAATTATTGATGTGTAAAAAATTCCAGATTACTATCACGTGACCCTTTACATCCAATCATATTGCAGAAAACCAGTTTCATTCATAAAAATTGGAATTATATATATATATATATATAAAATCCAATTCTGTACCTTAGCATTTCGGTTATTTAAGTAAGAAATTTCTCAAAATGTTTATAAACAGAGAACCGTAGGTGATAAAAGGCTGTGGGACTACTTGGACATACAAGAATCAACATTTAGCACTTAAAGGTGATAAAAAGCTGTGAGACTAGTTACACATACAATAATCAACATTTAACACCAAATGGATGATAACATGATATGGGATTAGTTTGTACATACAAGAATGAACATTTGACACCAAGTGGATGAAAAAAGCTGTGGGACTAGTGGCACATATAAGAATCAACATTTAACACCAAATGGGTGATACAAGAGCTTAACATAAATTGAAATTAAACAGCGAATTAATGATATTTATCCAGTGTAACTGTTATGTTAATTGCAAAGATTGAATTTTGTCCATACATCGACGAACACCAGTTAATTTAATTAGCAATGTCTGCGAGCTCCCTCTCTACTTTGAATAATTTGATAATTATTAATAAACACATTTTATCTTCATGTGGGGAGCATGGGTGTCTGCACATATGGGCGGGGGGGGGGGTGCACTTGCCCCACCCCCTAATGTCACCTCTAAACACGTTTTGGTCTACATGCGTAAAACATTATGCCTGTCCACTACGTGTTTGTTTTGGTGCCACAGAGAAAAAAGTATATTCAAGATGAAGAAAATATACACAGATGGAAGACTTGATACAAAATCTTCACATACTAAGAACGTTTTATGTTCACCAATATCATGGCTAGTACATGGGACAGTGAATGAAATATTTTTAGTCATATTTAAAGGGTCTTCCAACAAAAGTCATGTCTCCCCAAGTCAAATATTTATCAATGTCGGTAAGGTTCTCTATTAACCAAAGATTGCTATGCAATTAAATGATATTCATTGAGAAAATATTTTGCGATAATTATTATCAGTACTAAGATACCTTCGTCGTTATAAACATTCTCTCTCTCTCTCTCTCTCTCTCTCTCTCTCTCTCTCTCTCTCAATAGAATGATTCCACATAGACTTTTTTCTTAATGTGTGTAGATATCTTGTTACAGAAACTGGTGGCGAACGCTGTTTAGATTAGAAGTAGTGTGAAATCTATTTGACAGGGTCATGATAACAGAGCCTGAATTTGATTACTCAGTTTAAGTCGACCAAATTACTTTTGTCAAGATACTGCTTGGCCCCTTCGCGCGCCTGCGCAAGTTCCGTATTTGCTTCTCATCATAAAGAAGTTTCTCATCATAAAGAAGTTTCATATAAGGACGAAAGCACCGCATATAAAGAAGTTTGCACATCATATAAGTACGAAAGCACCGCATATAAAGAAGTTTGCACATCATACAAGTACGAAAGCACCGCATATAAAGAAGTTTGCACATCATATAAGTACGAAAGCACCGCATATAAAGAAGTTTGCAGATCATATAATTACGAAAGCACCGCATATAAAGAAGTTTGCACATCATGTAAGTACGAAAGCACCGCATAAAAAGAAGTTTGCACATCATATAAGTACGAAAGCACCGCATATAAAGAAGTTTGCACATCATACAAGTACGAAAGCACCGCATATAAAGAAGTTTGCACATCATATAATAAAAGTTATCATCTTAAGACAGCTCTGGCGTTCCATATGCATATAAGTTTTACTTTCTATGTTTATTTCTTCACCATCTGCTACCATCACCAAGCTCGTAGTCTCAGACCGTACCAATCGCCACCAGCGCCACCACCTCCGTCAGCTGACCCGGATTCCTACTCTGGTCCGGAATTAGATTGTCGGAGAAATACTATCCTAAAAATTTCGATCAAAATTAATACTGATTCACTTACTTTAATGTTACATTCCTTCGTTTATATAGAGACAGATCAAGTGTCTTCATGAACAAACCGATGTGTCGTTTCCCATTTTTTTTTATTAAAAAAAGTTTGTTAACTCAACAGGAAATCAGTCATGTATTTATATTCCTTGAAGCGCTTGCGCGTTATCGTCATTGCAGCTCTTATGCATGTACATTATAATTTTGAAGTATATTGACATTTGATGTCATTGTTGTGTAAATTACGTCATTCGTTGATAGGACACGATATAAACAACTTACACATCCATTAAATTTGCAAGGATAAAAAAAAAGTTCTTACGCTTATTTATGTTTGTATATTTATCTTCCGACCTCTAGTGAACCGGCTACACGCACTGTATAGTATTATTAATATAATGACACTAAGAAAACATTGACTGATCAGCAACTATATGGTGTGTACCCTTTCGTCGCTGACTCACTTGATGTTAATGGATTGTAAATGGGTTAAATTACCTATATATCAGTCATTAACCCAATGATTATGACTCAAGTCCCGTCTTCTGTTACTCAGGTTAAGGTTTCTGTTCCTATACAACTGGTACAACACTTTTTTAGCTAAAGGACAAGGTGTTTAATAGTAAACACGATCCCATCACTGACAGGAGCACATTGGTTGTTTGCCCTATCAAAGAATGGCGTAGTTTACATGATATGATATCAAAATATAGACTGACTGTGGGTGGGATGGGGGGTGGGGGTGGAGGGGGATAATGCTGAGGCCATAGCAGTTATGCGGTTTTCAAAGTTGAAATTGACAAATTGGCACCTTTCCTCCAGTCTGACGTCAATGCCATGCATTGCCATATACTATATTTAACATGTATTG